>MU184409.1:94124-147040 GCA_016904865.1 Pissodes strobi | reverse complement strand
GGAAGTTTATATTTTCTTTTAGGGGTGATTCATACCTATCTTTTTTTATTCAAGTTGTCTGTACCTTAGTATCACTTTTATTTGCTGATGGTCATTGCAAGTCTATGGTTTTTTTCTAGGGGAATTTGTTTTATAAAGAAGATATATTTATGCAAGGGGGGCTATGGTGGAACTATCGAGTCCTCGGCTTGTTTTCCCCGGGGCCATCGAGTGGCAGTACCTGAGGTATCTATAGGTGCCCGGCGCCTCCACCAGAGTTCGACCGGATTTGGGTATCGTACAGAAGCTTTATCTTTCATTAATTCGTTTGTTTATCTGTTTAATATAATCTCTATTAGTTTTCCTTCTTTTAATATAACTCGAACATTGACCGCCAAGCTCTGAGATAGCTCATTAATTTTATTTTCATTTATTCACTGGTTTATCGGACCAGTTAATCTAATTGCTCTGAATTTTCTCTCTTTTTAATATAAATCAAGCATTTTATTCTTTTCATTCATTTATCGAGTAATATAACCGCTCGGAATTTTCTCTCTTTATAATATGAATCAAGCATCGACAGCCACGCTTTCAATAGTTTTATTCTAATTTTATTCTTTTTATTAATTTATCGAGTCATTTGATTTAATTATTGTGGCCGTTCATTGATACCTATTATTATTGCTACATTTAAAATCGGTGCAGCTATTAGCGCACGCATACCTAGATGTAATTAGCTTAGTTAACATCAAAGTGATCACTTCGGTTTGTAGTATTTAGTGCATTTAGTTGTAAGGCATACAGTACCGTTAACAACAGAATTGGTCTCCGTACAATCTCCATATTGTACTCTATTTATCAATTTCTTTAATAGTACTCCGACATTCCTTGGTCTTAAAAATTGCAAATTTTACTGTAAATCGTTGCTGTGTTAAAAAAAAAGAACTTAGTACCAAATATATTGTTCCTTAAATTTTAGATTGTGTTTTCTTGTTTTCTTGTTAAGTTAAGCTTGAGTAGTTTTTGATTTAATAAGCCACCCTGCACAACACCAGCGGAGCTTTTTAAGTTTAGTTGAACAGAACTGGTGGCGCTCTAACGACCCCACTACAGTTACTGGGGCCGGGCATTTGTAACACGACTATCCGGGGTTTCCTTTTAATTGAAAAATAGTATATTATTCTATATGGAGGAAAAGTGATACTTTTCATGGCGCGCTCGAGCTTAACAGCCGAACGGAGTGAGGCTGGTAATAGAGAGCAAGCCATGAAAAGAAACTTTTCCTCCAAATAAAATATGCTGTTTTTTCTTCAAATGTCGACAAATTAATGCAAAAACATCTATTTTTAATAGTAATAATATCTAATTATTATTAAAGATAAGTGGGTTCGCAAGGCGGCTTAGACTGGTGTCGGTGAATAGGCACAGGTTGTTGCTATAGTAATGTAACATAAAGCTGTCAGTGGACACTGTCAACAATAGTATATTATTTTATATGGAGGAAAAGTGATACTTTTCATGGCGCGCTCGTGTTTAACAGCCGAACGGAGTGAGGCTGGTAATAGAGAGCAAGCCATGAAAAGTAACTTTTCCTCCAAATAAAATATGCTGTTTTTTCTTCAAATGTCGACAAATTAATGCAAAAACATCTCTTTTTAATAGTAATAATATCTAATTATTATTAAAGATAAATGGGTTCGCAAGGCGGCTTAGACCACGGTCGTAGGTGGCCTTGCTTAGACCGGTGTCGGTGAATATAATGTAACATAACACTGACACTGACAACAATAATTATTTTTTAAAGATTCGTCTCCGATTGCGTTTTAATTCCGTATTGATAAGCAGTTATTGAGTAAGTTCGATTAAATAATAACCAATTTGTTCCTAAATTAGTGATTTTTAGAAATGCAGTCACTTGTCAATTGAGTGATAAATACAAATTGTAGTTTAATAAATCTTGAGTTGTTGACGCTTATTTTGTTGTCTGTTTGTATTGTATCTATGTTGCTATGACAACACTTTTACCTCCGCCGGCGGAAAAGTGACAAGTAAAGCTCCGGCGGAGGAAAAACGAAACTTCACGGCCGCCTACACAGTCGAGTAATGACGGATTTACTGACGTTTGAAGAAAAAATCTTTACTTTCACTTTAACTTCAAGAAGAAAAATGTGTTGCAATGTACACTAATTAATGAAACTGAGTAAATCTAAATGAATAAGTCAGTCTACCAAAACACTGGTTATTAAAAAGTAATGTTGCAAAAAATTATCTACCCAATTAAAGTCAGAAGACATCTTGGGCTAAGTGCTATGTAAAACAAAGTATCTGTTACGAGAATTAACAGAGACTAATTAATAAAAAATAGGGCTAACCAATTGCGACACATAAAATAATTTACCGTTTATGCAACAAGTCAGGTAGACAGCATATAATTGCCGAAAATTATCCGCTATAAAACAAGTTAAAATAGGGGATATCCAGTCCAATTACGAATAAACCAAGAAAAGCGTGTGAAAATAAACGTTACAGTTGATAAATGACCAGAACATGATCATGTTCCGTTTATACTTCTTGAGTCCACTAGGACGTAGAATCAACTGGTAATATTGTGATTACAGCATCCGTTCTTAAAATAGAATGATTTAAAACGCTATTAATATAGGCAATGTTGATTATTTTAAGTTAAAGATAAACTAAATTTGCGTTAAATTACTAAATAAAGAACGGCAAGGAAACAAGTCTGAAACTCTGAAATTTATCTGGTAGTAGAAAGTTCTATATACAACATTAGCAGGTTCAGATGTTGATTGATTATACGGCGGTATAAATTAACCAGCAATTAAATTATGTATAAAAATGTGCCTATTTATACCTACCTATATTGTTTTTTGGAAAATTTTTATTTGTTTTATTTAAAAGTTCTGCAGCAATTTTAGAGCCAATTGTTGTAAAATATGTTTACTATTTTATTCAACTCATTTTCCACTATAGTTTCTGTAATTTTAATCGGTGTTTTTACTTTGTGTATATTAGAATATTCATTTATAGTTTTCCACAATTTTTATGTGTTATTCTGATTTGTACTCATAATGTTTTTATAGTGGCGTTTCTTTTTAACTCGGTAACTAATTTATTTATTTTATTTGTGGGAAATTTGTTTTGATTGAAATTATATTTATTATTTTTTTATATGTTTGATATAATTTATCTCTCATTTTAATTGACTGAACTAGGCCGGGAGTGACCTATGGTTTTCTACCTTGGAAATTATCAATTTTCGTAAAGGTGGATTTCTCCACAGAATTGTCAAACATTATTTACAAGTGAATTACACACAGTATATACACAGCTTAGTACAATCAGCTAGGACACTCCGCTCGTGAGAACGGTTTGCGCCGATCCTTGCGCATGGCGCCATTATGGGGAAGATCACGGCACTAGCGTCGGTAGCGGCTATTTGTTCCTTAGATTTTGATTTAATTGAAAATAGGCGTAGTTAAAAGTGTTGATACCGATTTCGTGTTTTTATAACTAGCGATATCATGAGTTTCTCAACGATGGGACACGTTTGTGCCGCTAGAGGATGTATTAATAAAAAATATAATTGTGATAGGAGCTTCTTTCGGTTTCCTACTGATAAAAAGAGGTAAGTATCTAATTATAACTACGATATATGTAATATTTTCACGGCTTAGTACAAAGCTGTGATATTTTGTTGGGTCCACATTTCAACTTGAATATTCTTATTGTATATTATGGGCATGTCTGTGCAAAGCAATGAATGTTTTGTCATATCATGCCATCATTATTTATGTCATCAACTTACTTCGTAATTATATACTGGTAATAGTTATTTGTATGTTTAAAGCGCAAAGTAACGGATTACCGCCTGACAAAGGATGTTACTGTAATCTTTCGAAAACGGCAATATTATTTTGCGCTCGAAAAACACACAAAATTATTTCTACAGCCCCATTTTTATAAATTAAATGCATATTTTTCTCTATACTTATTCTGAAATTTGCAAATGACTGTCAGTTTTGACATATTGTATTCGGGCTTCGGGCATATTTAGAACAGGAATGCCAGCAACAAACTGTAACAAACGCACAACTGTCATTTATTTATCTTCGGTTTCCTTAACCATTCATAGCACACTCGACGGAAAAAGTGAGAATTTTCTCAAAATATTTGGAGTAATAGTATATTGTGCAACAAGTGTTGAAGCGCAATTTATGTCACTCGCCTACGGCTCGTGCCATCAAACTTCACACTCGTGTGAAAAGTGATTTTTCACACGCGTTACATACTGTACTTTTTTCTACGAATGCAAATAATATTACTATTATATAATATTTATCAGATATATACCTAGTTTACAAAGACCATACAAACACTTCTACAGCAATTTGTGTAACTAGTTAATGAGTAGCTATTGACATGCCAGGGCTGGGACAACACTCTACCCGTGGCGTCCTTTTAGGGTTTCGCCCTTAAATTTTGGAGTTATTCTTTTCATATCTTTGGAAAAAGGCGCCATTCATCGGCCGTCTCCTCTTATGGCTTTGCCTTCCCCCGGGGGAACCATTTTTGACATATTCGGAAAAGGGAGCATCCGGGGGTGAAGCCCTAAATTGGGACTCCTTAAGGCCCAAAGCCCTGAAATGGGGCCCCTGGTGGGCGAATCTTTTGAATGGGGCCCCCCGGCGTGGGTGTCTCATATTTGAAACATTTGGAAAAGAGGTTCTCCCCCTGGGGCGAAGCCCTAAAATGGGGCCTCAGGGAGGGCAAACCCTAGAATGTGGCCTACGATACGGGAGCCCCATTTTTTACAGATAAAAAAATGGGGCCCCCTGAGGCGAAGCCCTAAAATTGGCCCCAAGCCATAAAAGGCGGCCCCTGGTATGAGAGCTCAATTTTCTACAGGGCTTCTGGGGGGGTGAAGCCCTAAAATTGAGCCCACTTTTTTACAGATCTGGGAATGGGCCTCTGAGGGCGAAGCTCTAAAACGGAGAAGAAGCTCTTTCATCTAAATACCCGCATAAGCGTGTGAAAAGTACACTTTGCCCACGTCGTATGCAAAGTATATTTTCCACGCGATGTTTGAAATGTCCAGTTTTTAAGAGCAGTTGTTAGTGCGTTTTTGCCTATTATCAAGGCAGTCGGAGTAAAAATTATATTTAAGAGTTCGCATTTTATAAAAATATTAACTTTAATTTTAAAAATATAAAAAAAATAAATTAATCATATGGAGGAATCAATACAATTATTATAGTGTAGGTACTTTTAGTCACAAACGGTTTTGATGTCAATTTATTTTCGCTTCGCCCTCAAAATAGTGTATCTATTGTTAATAAATAAATAATAAAATTGTAAAATATTCAAAATACCCATGTAATCATTGCATTTTTTACTGATTCCTTTCAAATGTATGTATTTTTGTATTTATTTTAATTTAATTACCTAATGTTTATTTGTGGTTTGACCATATTTTATGTTTGTTTTATTTTTCGACTTGTATAACTCTTTTTAAATAAATAGTGTCTTTGCATTGCTCCAATAGGTTTATTAATTTATTTTTCCTTCATGAATACGATAATCACTAATAATCGGCATAGCACCTAGCACCCGAGTTTAACCAATAACCTGAAAATACGGTACTGTAATTCAAAAATAAAATATCCTTAAAACGGCGCTGGATTCTTATCCCGGTGCGAGAGCGACAGCGCGAGTTTCGCCTATCTTGCATCTTTTTCTGTTCCGGGCTAATATTTCAATGGTGCCGGCCGAGAGACTTCCAGCTGATTGTTATACTAAGCTGTGGTATATACATTATCAGAGACACAGAGGTCTTCGAAATTTGATGAGCTGTATCAATTGGTATTTTTTTTTTATAATTCACCAACTTACCAACTCTTTATATTTAAAGATGTTTTTTTTTACGTTTTTTCGAATATAAAGTTTAAAAATGGTTGGATAGTGATCATTAATTTTTGATTGTAATATTATGGGTTGGAAAGTTTTTATCGTTACTTTTACTTCTAGAAAATTTATGGTCTATATATAATTTTGAAAGTAGGAGATTTTTTGTCACTTAATCACGCAAATATGGCTCGTCGAAGTATATCCTTTTAATAGCAGATCGTGCGATGGTCATATCACACCTTTCATATGGATCAACACCATGGAGCCACTCTTATCATGGTGAAAGACAACGCTTTCAGTTCATTCATAGGTTTTGAAAATAGATATTAGAGTCATAGAAAAAAGTTATTCATTTTACATTTACTATACATAAATATCTTAATATATCAATGTACAATTATTATCCAAGTTGGAACACTAATTATATTGATATTTACTTAACTAAACGATTGCAGATAAAATAAAAATTATTATAGTAATGAAACAATCTTGAATCCTCCATGAAGATCCGCAACGAGCTGCGTACAAACAACCATTGCCTGAACACTCAGGTCAATATCAACAGATCTTATATTCTATTACACAGAAGGCTTCTCGACTGAATTAAGTAACTTTTCGCCTATGCACTTGGAGGCTGGGAGTGCCGCTTGATCAAGCATTTTCATTTCAAATAATTTCTCCTTTTTTTACGACAGTAATGTAATTTAATTCTATTCTCCACTAGGAGTTGAGTTAACTTAGGTTATTGTCATCTCCTTTCTTTTCTGTTCTATCCGTCGAGTTGAGTTAGTTTAGACTAGCCTCATCTCTAAGTCTTCAATTTTCACTTGATCAAGCATTTTCTTCCTTCCAAACCAACTTTCAAGCCACCACTAAACATTCAACCGAATTCTCAAGTATCCACTTGCAAATTAGCCATTTAATACATATTATGGCATTTGGTTGATCTCATCTCGCATTTTGTCCTTGAGGTTAACTTAAGACCACTGCAGTAACTTTATTTAATTTTATCCCTAAACTTAATACTTGTCTTTTTAAAGCTCTTAAAATTCAAAATTACCGCCCTTTTTCGGCGCATAAGCGTCATCAGTCTGCCTGTCAATAGTGACAGTCGACACATTCAATGTGTCATCAAAAAGCGTGGGTCTTGGTACCATGCTTTTGTTTTTAATTTGCTCTATTTTAATCTAAGTTTACGTGAACCATTTGTCAAAATGTATCGTACAATGTGTGATATTTAATTGTGACCATTGTCGATTTTTGTGGTGTGTTTGATCCATTGATATGTCCTTTGTCTACTGACAAGTAACCCTGATGATGGCTACGGCCGAAAGCGCTCTGTTACGCTCTTTATAGAAGTCTTTTTGGATTAAAATTGGCATGATATACAAAGATTGTTTCATTACTATGTTTCGTACATGCACACAGCTTTTACTCTTCATTTAAAATTATTATGTGCCGTTGTTTTATAATAAATTATAACAGCGCATAAAGTTAATGGATTTTTTTTTGTTTAAAAAAACTATATAAAAGATTATCTTGTTAAAAATGCGTTTTACAGCTGTAGAGAGAACTTTAATAATTAGCGTATGGGGAAGGTAGGAATGTAGATGTTGCGTTGTGTTGAGTTAAAAAAAAAATCAGTAATACCTTCATAAAATTAAAGGAACCGGTCACCCATCCAAGTACTAATCATGCCCGACGTTGCTTAACTTCAGTGATCGGACGAGAACAACTTTATACTCATTACTTTTAGCAAACATATAATGACTGTATATCTCACTCTCTCGCAGGCTACCTCCTATAATAGATCTCTTTTACTGTCGCTTTTTCGTTTCACCAGGTCTCAAATCAGACCCGTGCTAATGAAGTTTTCGCTTCAAAGGTTCATCCATCATATTTATATATTTTTTATCAAATATCTGCCTTATTTGACGTCCTACTGTAAAATGTGATAGACGTCTTTTGATCGACCCTGCAGACACTGCACTGGCCTAAACCGGTATCAGATACTTCTTTTCGTTACCGAGAAAATTGGAAAAATATAAAAATTACGTTTAGCGAACTTAAAAAAATAAGAAACGTCGTACGATTGTACTGAATACGGCACGCTAAAGTACCCCAAGAAACTCATCCTTTTGTCAGTTAAATTCTCGGTTTTCGAATTACAGGCGACTTAATGCAAATCTCGATCTTAAAAGTCTTTTTTTTTAATATTCGTTTTTATTCCTGAACCGGTTAAAGAGATCTATCGGCATCATTCTACTGTAAAAATAAAATTTGTAAAACCATATACAGGGTGGTAAAAAATTATATTTTCTTCTTTTTTCGAAATATATCGGTGCAAAAAGGTTGTACAACCTACCTGATGCAAGAATCGAGGTCAGCACACCAAAAAATCCCCTCCTAAAATATTCGAAACAAAAAAGATCATCCACATACGAAATTTCCTATTTCGTGCCCATATCGGAAGAAAAATTCTAATTTTTTACCTGCCTTATTTGACCTCCTATCGAAAAATGTTATAGAAGCATTTCGGTCGACCCTGAGATGACACAGACAGTGGCGTTAACCGAGTTCTGATATCTCTTACCGATATCGAGAAAATCGGAAAAAGAAATAAAAAATACGTTTAGCCAATTTAAAAATTAACGAAGCGCCGTAAGATCTTATGGAATACGGCACGTTAAAGTACTCAAAAAACTCATATTTTTTGCCATTTACCGTGTAGTTCAATCTCTTACGGTTTTCTAGTATAACCGATTTAATGAAAATCTTGATTTTTTACGGTATACACGTTAATTTTTTGAAATTTAACGACAATGAAACATGCTAATTATATGCTTATATTTATTTATCTATTTATCGAATATTATATATTTTTCTAATATAATTTCCAATGACAATAACACGTGGTCTTCCTACGCGGTCATCCATTCAAGTACTAACCACGCCCGATGTTGCTTAACTTCAGTGATCGGGCAAGAACTATTTTTTACTTATTACTCTTATAACTATATAACTGTCTTCTATCTCATTCTCTCGCAGGCTACATCCTCTATAGATTTGTTTATACTGTCGCTTTTTCGTTTCATCGTGTCATATCACCCCCGTACTAAAGAAGTTTGCACTTCAAAAACATATGTTTAGAAAATTCCATAAAATACTAAAATATATTATGTTCCATTTAAGAAAATATAAGTGTATATGACCTACCATGTATATGTCGTTACTAAGTAAAATGCCCGATATGCTTATATCGCTGCGAAATATGTAAAATATTCAGTTCCTTTCTAACGAGAAAAATAAGGGGTTGTGACATACAAAAGCTTAAGCAAACTTTAGAAACGCAGATTGCACTTCTTTTACCAATGAACTCTGCCATCATATGCCATCAGGAATCCGCATCTAAATTGAATTCATCTATTCAAGAGTGATAAAAACTTGACTTTTACCGAACACTTAATCGATTGCAGTTATTTTGAACAGCAGCTTATATTACAAAAATTAATTGAATTTGGAGAGAGAAAATTCGGTGTTTTAATATCCGTAAACAGACCAAATTTTGGATCTCGAAGAACATTTTAGAAATTTGTGGTTTTCATGGATTTCCATTGCTTCCATGCTTTCTCGCAAATATAAATAAAACCGTAAATTTCATCTTCCAGGCAAGAATAAGAGAATAAAATCAGGTCAAGACGAGGCTCGTAGCAATTTGCTTCTGGTGACGTTTGCAGGCCAGGTAGATACAAAATTAGTTAGCGGTCGTAATTAATTTCAAAATGACAACACAAAAAGAGATTAAAAGTATAGAAAGGAAAATGCGGAAAATATTGAAACGGGCGAGCTTTTCGGGGCGGGGCTCTTCGTGTGGGCGGCACACCGTCTCGCAGCAGCTGGTCGCCCTGACAACGGGATGCCGAAGTCCCGGGATATTGATCTATGCTGTGCAGGAGCGAAGTTTTGGGAAGCATCCATCTCGCGGACCGGAGTTGCTCGCGTAATGATGGAAAAGAACTCGTTGAAAGTTTGGTGTGCGTTTAATAGTCCCCAAGATTTTAAAATCTCATTTCTTCCTGTATGGAGAATAAAATGCGGGAAATACGAAACTAAAGAAAACCATTAAATCCAGGGCACTATTGAATGGTTGATTAAATTTATCCAATAAAGCAGAAATATTTCAATTATTTGCATCAAAATTTGCACAACCGTTAAGTAAGATTGCCTTAAATCTGTCTTATACTAAAAATAACTAAACAATTATGTCCATACAAGATATGTATAAACTCTATATTATATGGCAGTTGCGGGATTTTGGCTCAATTATCTTGTAATATTTTTAAAATAAGCAAATAAACGTCAAAAAGTCGATAAACCTTTTATTAACAGATCATTTTGTATAATATTTTATATCTTTATTTGCCTGCATTCCAAAATTTGTAGGTATTAATTTGATAAATATTTATTGGCAAAATATAATTAAATTTACTTTAGGAGGAAATGTTACTGTAAAATGTGAAGTTTACTTTTAAATCATATTTGAGAGGAGAAATAAATATAAATATCGAAAACATTAATGGCAAAGTTCTCGACAATTCATTACATAAATATAAATTTCGATGTAGAATAGTAATTTCATCAATTCACTGGAATTGAAGTTTTTTCCAAATAACTTTAAAATTTCTGATCAATATTTCGGTCATGTGGCGTTCCAAACCATTATTTCGATTGTTTTTTACAGTAATTTGGGTTAGTTTGGGTTAGGCAAGTTCATCTTCCTCAAGTGTAGAGTTTTGTTGATGTTCTGGTAGAAACTTACGCATATTAGTTTGAGTGAAAATTGCACAGCAAAATATCAACAATGATAGATGGTGTCTCAAATTTCCGATTATTTCTTTATGCATTTGATAACCTCTCACAGTTTTCGCTTTATGTTCACGCTTGTAATGGTGAAATGTTCATTTAGGCATCTGTTTCCCTAATTGTATCTGTTATTTGTGAAAAGTCTTTAATTTTGCATGCCTCGAAAGAGGATGAGTGCAGCTAAGCAGGTTCAATGATGAAAGGCTTTTACGATCCTATTTGAAATTTTTTGGCTTATTTTATAAGTGTTTGCCATAATTTTTCATGCTATCTCCCATAGTATTTAATATTTCGTCGAGATCCTGATAGGCAACATTATAACCTTTCATAGATTTACATTAATCTTTGCACATCGGAAGGAGTCAAGTGCAGCAAAACAGATTAGGGCAAACACTTATCTCAACCATCATGTTATAAAACTGTTCCTAGTGATGAGTAAAGCAACTAACCCACACCAAGACTTGTGTGGTCATGGTCCTGGTCTAGTTCATGCACAAAGAGTATGGTCTTGTTCTTGCAAATCAATGTGTTATCTTGGTCTTAGTCTTGGTCTTGCAGCAAGAGCCTTGCAAGTCTTGCTTTTAAACAAGGCGCGAATTATTAAAAAATAAACAAGACAAAGCAATAAAATAATCTCCAGAATTTGATTTCCGTATGGTCTACTCCTACCATTGGATAACTAAAAAATTTAAATTTTCGAAAATACAAAAATCTTATAATCCAACACTTACCATTATCACACCAATTATCTGCTAATTAAAAATCGAAGTAATTATTGATACGTAACTTTTCATTGTCAAATGCACCCTAGGACAAGGTTTACCCAACCCGCATATATTTTTATGTTAATTTTTTGATAGCTAACATGATAATGATTTTACATAATTCAAGAATGTAGGTATGCATTTATTTCGGAAACAGCAATTCACAAAGTTAGTCTAAATTCCACTCAAAATATTAAATTTAATTTATATGCAAACAATTTAAATTTAAAAAAGTTGCAAGAGTCTCGCAAGACTCTTGCAACTTCAAAAGTCTTGGTCTTGCAGTACATGGTATTGAAATTGGTCTTGTTCTTGCATACACGGTCTTGGTCTTGGTCTTGCTAACCAAAAGACGTTCTCGGTCTTGGTCATGGTTTTGTCTTTTTGCAAGACCAAGTCCAAGACTGCAAGACCAAAGTCAGTCTCGCTCATCACTAACTGGGCCAACAAACTACCACCCATTTTTTTCATACATTTTTCTCTGTATTACCGAAAAGATATTTACCCATCTTCTTGGAAAGCCGCTCACGTGCAACCTGCTCCAAACAGGGCTAGAAAACTACGTCCTCAAACTATCGCCCAATTGCCTTGCTTCCAATAATCTCCAAAGTCATGGAAGGTGCAATTACTCAAGAATTTCTAGATCAACAGAATAATAAGCGATGACCAATATGGCTTTCGCAAAGAGAGATCGACAGGAGATATATTGGCCTATGTCACTCATGTATGGAGTAGGGCAATTGAGAACTACGGAGAATCTCGAGCGATTGCATTGGATATAGCGCAGGTATTCGACAGAGTTTGGAATGACCAATAAACTGCCATCCATCGGACTGCAGCTGTCTTGCCAGTTTCTTTAAGAACCGATCTTTGCACGTTGCAATTGATGGACACATCTCAGACACATTCACCATTAATGCCGGCGTGCCTCAGGGCGCAATATTTTCACCAACTTTATTCCTTATCTATATTAATGATCTTCTGATCGAAACCATCAATAACCTTTTGATTATCCACACGATTTACACAATAATTCATCCAAGGGAATTAAACGATAAAAACCTAGGATTTCGATGCACAGGCATCCGCCAAAAAAACGACCCAGAGTAGCCAAAAGCGCATTGTCATTAAGCCACTTCAATTAATAAAATTCCCACTTATTCAGAGACAATTAAAAATAAATGCGTGCGAAGCTTAATCCCATCAACCAATCCCAAAATAGTATGCTACGAAGCCGGAAACACCATCGACTTTATCTTCACGCGCTAAATTCAATTTGTTGAAAATCGAACTGTTTCGCAGCGCGGATTTATTTAAATTTCTCTATCGAGAGAACGTCGAAGCTAGGTCAGCCGGAATATCTACGAGGGTTATAGTGCGTAATTAACCTACGATCTATAATTACTATTATTTTTTTTTGCTTTGTTTTCGAACAAAAATTAACTTTTAATCTTTTTCTCCTTCATTAAGGTAACATTTAGTCATTAAAATTTCCTTTTAATGGAACTTTGAATTTTTTGGGCAATTATTTTTTGAGCAATTTGTCGAGCCTGAGATGCTTGATTTTATTTAATCAAATTCTAAAATTCAGATAGATCCGTTGATCTAGAATAAATTTTGGATCGAATTTCTTTAAACTTTTAATTGACTGATGCAGTAACGTTGTAGGTCGAACTAGTTTTATTATTATTCTCAGTTTTCACCATATCTGGCTTACGTTGGATAACTGTAGCTCAGATAACTACCAGTGCTGGTACAGCCTAGTAGACTTTGCGTTATTTTTAATTGCTTTTTTTTATTGCGGTCTTTGATATTTTTTTTTTACTCGAATAGATTGTTTATTATCTGTATCCTACCGGTAACTTGACCGTGGAGTAAATTATCATATGTTAAGGTCAGAGTCTGTAATTAATTGGTGGCAATAATAACGCTAGATCTAACTAGTTTCTTCTATCTATTGTTTTTGCGGCAGTTATCAACGAAGCTTAATTGAACTGAATAACCATAGTTAGTTAGTTATACGGCATATGTGACGGATCATGATTCTAGAACAGTGAAGTAGTCTTTAATTAAGTGATTACTCGATCTAATTGAACTTACCTATAACGAGAAGTTATTTGCAGTATCGCTGGCTTTCAACATATTTTAATGAAGTTCTTTTTATAATGCTTTGAGCGATCGTCATTAATTACAACTGATTATTTCGGAATTTGTTTAGATTAAGCGTGTGAATTATTTCACCGAGTAAAGCCTACCTTTAAGAATACAGTGTAACCATAAGAATTGATTTACTGAAATTTTCTCCGATTTAATCCTTCTTTTTCCTTCTGACCAACTGTGATATTTTCTTACTAGGTAATAAAACCAATCCTTGTTTGTGTATTCACCTGTTTTATTTAATTAGAACTTAAGCGAATCTCTAACAGGACAGGCCGCTTCCGTAAGTATCTATTTTTTTATCATTAGCGCTCAATAATTGAAACGTTCTTGATTATTTTTAATTATTTTATCAATATTTGTTTACCTCTTTCTTTAGTCGTTTTTGATTAATTTTTGAATATTTGTCCTCATGGATTTTAGTTGTTTTCTTTGGTTAATTCGGGTACTTGCATTATACCGACTTTGATTTTGATTAATTTTCGGGTAATTATTTTTTTTCCATTATTAATACTGATAAATTGCCGGTATATATATATTTAATCTAATTTTCTAACTAATTTCTATTGTTTTATTGATCGATTTCCCGGAAATATATAACGAATTTTTGGTATTCATTTATTTTGTCGCAAAGATTAAGCTAAAACGAGTTCCATAATTCAACTTTGGGGTAATTCTCGCATGTGCTGTCTAAAAGCCCGTGGCGCCTTAAATAAATCAACCCGCACCATACTCTCCGGCATTTGAGTTAGGGCCTAATTTATACGCTCGGCGACAGATCCTTTTAGCCTACGCATTGACATATTCTATTTCATTCAATATCTAATTTTTAAATTCTCGAAATTAATTTTTTTTGTTCTTCGATTCGAAATTATTCGCTCCCAGTCCTTCAAAGCTGGTGTGAAAGTTTGCGCCCATTAGAAGGACAGAAAGGGCGTAATACATTTTTGGCGCCCAACGTGGGGCTTTTCGCTTTGATATACGCTAGACAAAACGGCTCGTGACACGCTTTATAACAATTTCGAATTTGACTGCATAAAGAAAAATAACTAGAATGTTTCTGAAGCATAAAATTACATTGAATTTAAACTAGTAGTAATAGACTTGACAACGACGCAGTCTGTAGCTTCAAAGAATCGATGACGTTTCGACCGTGCCCCGTGCGCCACTCGACTTTGGATTCCCGGGAAATACCTAACTGAGATCGAGATTCGAGCGGCAGCGACAGATATTATTCTGACTTGCCTCGGGGTATTTCATTTTTACAACTTGGCAACCCTAGACCCTAGCACCTAGTTACTTCACCTACCATAAGAAAATCTCTTCTTTACTTGCATCCTCAATAGATTCATAATATCTATAATAGATATTATGTTTTTACTGTGTACATCTATTTTTCAGTACACACACTGCACTTAGTTTTTTAATAATCGTGTTATTTCTTTCGGATCCACTATCCATCCATTAACTTAAACTTACAGAGACACAGATACCAGTACTCAGTAATGACACTCATGCGTATAGCGGAATTGCTGCGTTGTCAGTTGCAATTGTTTTGTTATTTGTAACGTTTAATACCAGGTTTCTAACCTACCTATATTATAGAGTTTTTTATTTAAAATTAGATTTATGTGGGATAGATTAAGGTTGACATTTCCACCAAGTGAGAGAGTAATAATTATAGACCGAGAGCCAAGAGTCAAGAGGCCTCAACAAGTATTATTAACACGCGGTATTTAATTTTTAGGCATGTGGCCCATCTGTAGTTTGTAGCAGTAGGGGCTCCATGATACCCCACAGTAAGAGGCCCCTCGGGAAATTTCCCGTTCTCCCGGCCCCCCCATCTGCCGCTGATCATAGAACTGGAAACATCTAGAGCATCGCTTTACAAGGACGCCTTTGTCTGGCGCACTGCAGCACTGTGAAACTCACTCTCAGGGCATCTCTTTCCCGCTAATTACAACAACAGCTACTCAAGAACTGTGTCAATCAACATCTGCGCACACACACCGCTCGTCGAATGCCATAGGCTCCATTCAGGTTTCTACGGTGGTAAATAAAAAAGATGGAAATATAGTACACAAAAGGTAGTAAAATCAAAGCTTTTTATAAATGTACTAATTATCCGGGTACAATATTAACTAGCTACTTAAACTACGTACATTCAAACAAATAAAATTCATTTCAGTTAATGCGTAACAAAAAATTTTCTTCTTAAAAAGTAGGTACGCGTTTTATCTTCTTCGAAGAATAACGGTCCAGAACCGCCCTTTAGGGGCCTGGACCGGGGGTGGAGGGCCCAAGAGTATCAGCTTGATACTACTAGCCCACCTTATTTTAACATATAGAATATATTTTAAGACGCAAAACCAAATGCAGAAACTCACGGACGGAATACCCGATAATCTACACAAAAGGTGACATAGGTAATGCAGCCTAAAAATCCGGCTAGAAATGAATAACGGTCTCACTTATCCAATTCCATTAACCTTTAGGATTCAAAATCTATTCCTTTCCTTAATTCGATCAACGTTTCTGTAATGGTTTGTTTAAATCAATTTTTTCTTGGTATTTCGTGGTTATCGCTTCTAATTTTACCTAATTTCAGAGTTGTCTTGATATTTTAGTGCGTGTCTGAGTTTTTAAATTTGTTAAGCTTTTTTGCCCTCAATTTTCGCCTCCGGTTTCGACCCTTTTTTTCTTGTTTTTTTTTCGTAAAGATTTTTTTCTTTCCATTTTTATCATCACTGACCCCGTAGCTCAATTCCTTTGCCTTTTTGCAGGATTATTTGTTTCGCGTCAGCAGGTCATTAATGTAGATGAGGAACAGAGTTGGTGAAAGTATTGCGCCCTGAGGCACGCCCGCGTTGATGGTGAATGTGTCGGAGATGTGTCCATCAACTGCAACGTGCAGAGATCGGCTCTTAAGGAAACTGGCAAGCCAGCTGCAGAGAGAAACTGGCAGTCCGAAGGATGTTAGTTTGTTGAGCAGTACGTTATGCAAAACTCTGTCGAATGGAAATGAAATATCCAACGCAATCGCTCGCGACTCTCCGTAGTTCTTAATTGCCCTACTCCATATATGAGTGACATAGGCCAGTATATCTCCTGTCGATCTCTCTTTGCGAAAGCCGTATTGATTATCGCTGATTATTTTGTTGTTCTCGAGGTACTTGAGTAGTTGCTGATTGACTACTGTAACGCTCAGTTCCTAAACAAATACAAACCTAAATTTACATAAATATACAAGTTTACAATAATCTCCAACTTCACAATAATCTCCAAGTTCACAATCGGTGGTACAGCCTTTAGTGCAGGAACAATGGCGGCCCCCAGCTTTTAGACAGTGGAGAAGGGTCGTGGTGAGTTATAATGCCTGAGCGCCACGCGGTTAACTTATCGCCATGCCCTGATGCAGGATCTTCAGTGAGATTCGACCAATAACCACGAATTGCTCTTCTCCCCGCTGTAACCTATTGAAAAACTTGGAAGGGGAAACAAAAAGAAATATCACCCCGATTAAACAAAAATAACAAGTGTATATTCCGTATTGGTGACTATACGTTTGAATTAAATAAGAAAAATAATTGCTTCAAGATTTTCCTGTATATGTAGCTATGACAATTAATATATAAATGTATGCTAAAGATGGAATATTAAAAGTAACGGTTTAATGTTAAATAGTACTTTATGTTATAACTACGGCGCCCTATAAATACGAATACGTGATCACGTGTCGTTTACATGCCCTTGATTGGTGTTATCAACCTATGCGGTACAAAAATATGATAACTTCTTCTACTTCTACGCTCTAAATAACTCTAATCAATAAGTAAGAAGTTAACGTGCTAGTTCAACTGTACTAGATTCATGTAAGTATAATATTCACCTATTAAATGGTATCCGTACCAGAGGTAAACCTATATGATTACGCGTCGATACGCTATGCTTATATGCGAACAGTTTCAAAACTATTTATATTATACGACGCTGAAAAGGAGTAAAACACGCGATCAAGATTTCGCTGAAATGAATTAATAACACGCCAAAACTGTCCGGATTAGCTGGATAATCCAGTATACCTATGCTAACTATTGAGAATAATTCGTTACTCCCAAATAACTTGAAGGTAGCTATATTTTAAATTAAGTCAAATCATTAATACTTTCATTAAGCAAATTCATCCGAAACTTTAATTTAAGTAGCCCTAAATCATCAATCAAATAAAACACAATAATAAAAATAAAAGTCCCAAAATTATCTGGATAATATCCTAAATTAAGACTTATCTGATACGTTATCAAGCCAACAGTGAGTTCATCCAGGATCTAGGTGTTCGTCGAATCACTGGAGCGTCAAGGCTGAGAAGACACACTCCGTATGCGTTGAGGCTTGGACCAGACAACGAGTCACGCAGTCAATTGATGGTTACTCCGAAATCACGTGTTGTCGGAGGAGTCTCAGTATGCAGTCTGGAAACCCAGGTAGGAAACCGGATCGTAAGAGGACAATGGAAGGCCCATAACCAATGATCCCATAATAAAAATCCAAAAATAGAAATCCAAAAATCCAAAAACAGAAAACAGAAAACCAAAACAGGAAACAGGAAACAGCAACACCCCTGAAACAAATAGGGCAAATTAGAACTGTGATCAAGCCAAAATATGAAGAAAACAGGTACGGTACCTCAACAAATAACAGATCAAAACAATATCTGTATCAAATTTACTCAAACAACATACCTTTAGATGTTTAACGGGGTTCAAGTGTGTGGCAGCTCTCGAAAGTCAAATCCCCAAACGTGGGTGCAGGTGGTCGAATCTACAAATCTTCCTTCATCTACAATCATCCATCAGACGAGAAACCATCGATGACCACAATCCTGCTCAAGGGCTTCGTTGAATAATCCCCTAACTGGGGCCCTGTACATTTCACACTAAATATCAGTATCTCAACGAAAATTCCCAATTTCGAGAGCTCGGCACTGAAACCTACTGGTTCTTTCAAGATCACATAAAGACTAAATTGGCTTGCTCCGAAAATGACGAGGCTAGCAGAATTAACATCGCGCCGGCTCAACATACTATGTTGCCAACAGCGTCCCTATTTGTGACAAAGTACTAGAAAGTTATGATGTCATACTACCGGATTCGCCAAATCAAGCGCAATCAAACGCTAAAGCGACTCAAATCGAAATCAGTTAGAATCTACTTTTAAATGCTTGGTGGGAATATATAACCCACGCGTTATGCGGCAGTCAAAAATTACAATCAACACGCGCCACTAATAGCATTATGCCAAATAAGGCATTAACTTGGCAACCGTGTCGACCGTGAAGGCCACGCGCTTGTTCAGAAAGCTGTCACTTATACCGCCAAAATTATCCCCATAGACTATATGAAACATAGAACAATTTCCCTTGCGTGGGTAGAATCTACTCCGAGCTGAAATATTAGCGAACTTTAATAATGGAGAATCCGTGTAATACTGCGTCAATATGCAAGCCTAGAGGGCTAAACATTGATACCATCCAATATAATCAGCAAATTCAAGCGTATGATAGCTAAATCCTAAAATAAATGCAACGCGAATTAGAGTGGTTCTCGAGTCGATATCGACGGAGGGATCCGATGCGATTTCCACCGGTCGTGTAGTCTATGGTTTAAAACCGGAGTGACATGACATACTTCATACTTCTAACAAACGTCAATGTTTCATTCCCAAAATGAAAATATTCCACAATCACCTAAGCAAAACAATATATTATCAGGTATAAATCAACGAGAAAATTACCATAGAACGACCATCAAGTGTACAAAAAGTAAGTTATAATTACAGTGCTAGATATCCCTAAATAACCTTAAAATATAACTCGGCATGCATTATTGTCCAAACTCCAATTACTCGGCTAATCTGTAAACAATCTATCACTATTGTTTTATTTTAGACACAACCCTCCAAGAAATGCGAAAATATATTCCAGATGCCCAAAGTACTTCGAATCAGCAATTAAAGATCCATAATTAGCAAGGTCGAAAACAGTGGATGGCCATCAAGGTGTATTATCGAACTGAAATAATGAAAACAAGCCAAATGTTTAGAAGAAGGGTTTCTTTCTCCATTTAGAAAGACAGCATAATAGGACAAAACCAAGGGGAAAATACCAATATACAACGAAGCTTTGTGGTTCCAGCTGCAACAATATATCGTGTGTGTAAAGTTAATTCGTTCAAAAGAAGGCATGCACATTTGATATATTATCAAGACATAAATATGAAATATTTGCTTTAGAATACCTAGTTTAATGGATTGGGTTCCATGCTTTTTCAGTACTAGTCCTATTGTGGTGATTATCTAATTTTTGTAGTCTATTTTAATAAATAATATGATGTTTGATTATTTTCCCTCCAGAAATAGATCAATTTTTAACATGATCCTTCGCCATTTCGTCCAGAAACCAGGTGATAGTATAATATGTAATCGTAGCCTGTTACACTACACGTTCCATGACTTTGGAGATTATTTGAAGCAAGGCAATTGGACGATAGTTTGAGGGCGTGGTTTTCTTGCCTTTTTTTGGAACAGGTTGCACTCGAGCGACTTTCCAAGAAGATGGGTAAATCCCTTTTCCGTAAGACAGAGAAAAAAGCCTGGAAAAAACGGGTGTTATTTCGTTGGCGCAGTTCTTTAACACGATGGCAGGTATTCCGTCCGGTCCTGATGCCTTTTGCGTATCTAGTTCTTTAAGAATTTTACGAATATCACAGTGATTAAATTTGACTTCTGCCATGGTAATGTTGATGATCGATATGGTGGGGAGAGTCTTACCTTGGGGGACGTCTAAGGCAGAGTGCGAAGAAAACATTTTGGCGAGCATATTTGCTTTTTCCTGGATGTAGTCGCCGTGATGACACGTTCATCTGTCAAAGGTGGGAGAGAAGTTTCTGTAAAGTTTTTACTTACCGCCTTTGCTACCGACCATAAATTCCTGAAGACACTGGGGCATTGCAAAACTTTATTCCTGATCCTTTGATTGTGTTTGTCACTTAGTTTCGTCGATAACACGCTTGCATTCGTTTCTCGCTTCGACAAAATAATTGCGATTTTCAGCGGTCTGATTTTGCTGCCAGTACTTGCCACATACCTTGTATATGTCCTCATTCTTCGCCAGAAATTCAATGAAGTTAAGCAGACCAATAAATCTGGAAGCAAATATAGATATTCCATTATATTTTGCATTTCTTATTTTTATCTATATCTATACTTTCTTTAGTCATATTTTCCAATATTTAAATTTTCCCCGAATTTTTCTGTAATTAGTCTATTTGTATGTATAAGGCAAAATTGCGATGGTCCTTTTTCTTTAGCCCGAAGATACGCAGACTGTGAAGATGGATTCAAAATTGGATTGTAAAGTGTTTTCACCGTTGAATAATTTCATTTATCCGATTCCTTTATCCCTTTCATCCCATTCCTCTCGTGACGCGCTGTGAAAGTTATATAAATCCCATCGAATTGTTTTCTCGAAATGTGAATAATAACGTGTCGATATAAAAAACCAGCAATATTGATCTCAGCTTCTGGAGTAAAACGAAGCGGAATATGGCACTTGTGTGAAAACACAATAAGTTTAAGCGACAGCCGCCTATTAAGATCAGTTTACGATTCCCTATCAGGAGATCTAATGGCTACGTGGTTGTCAGATTTCCTCTCGCTACAAATATTTTTAGAAAATGCACCTGGATGAAAAATAATGATTCAATTGATAATTTTTGGGGGACTAGTTCATTACAAGAAAAAAATACATACTCGCACAAAACTGTGTATTTAGGCTCGTATGAGTGACTTTGGTGTGATGATCCTGCTGGGATCATACGAAGCAGCTTAGAAATAATATCCATAAGAATACTACTAGGACCGAAAATGGTAGCAATGTGGGTAATTGCAAAAAATAACTGAATGAATGCCATCATTTTTAGCTACTTTGAGATTAATAAGTAATAGAAAAAATTGCAAGAGAAATAGATGGCTTGCATATTATAATTAGAAAGTTGGAGGGTGACACGGCAAGGCGAATTTTTCCCCCGGCTCGTCGATGATTCAAACCAAGTATGAGATAATTATCTTTATCTTCGTCCCTTCCACGTCATCGCACGGGTCTCGAGTTTTCTACTCGGTTTTCTACGGATGGTGTTTCACTTCTGGTATATATCAATTTTTTTTTATTGAAGTGAAAACTTCTTTTGGCGCATTGAATACAATTTTTTCCATTCACTACCTAAGTGAATGGCAAAATGTTAGTAAACTAACGATAAGATATTAGGTACATAAAAATAACGGTAAAAAGACAAGTGTTAAACTCTGGCTTTTTCAGATAAATGTATCTTACTTGATGTATTGTATTGATTAAATGTTACTTACTAGGTTGACTATAACGGCACTAAAACATATCCAGTACTTAAAATATAAAAGAAAGCTATCTGAACTTCACAGTTCGATCAGCTGAATTGACCAACATAGACTTAAAAGCAGCTCTCAAGGTAATTCTTAAAAGAAAACGTTTACATCACCAATGCATGCACTGGACTTCTTTGGAAGAAGAATGACTCTTCACATAGGAGCGCCAGGGGCTTCCTCAGTTGAAGAAGGACCCTTGGCGTGCAAGAAAAAACATTTAAAACATGAGTATATTTAAGAACCCAAAGTAATGGTTTATTTTCTAAATCAATATTTTGCCTGTTACTGATTTTCTTTAAATCCGTCAACGCTGAAATCAGCTAGGCAGTTTCAAAGGCCGGACGAGATAGAGCTTTTACAAGAAAAATTAAAGATAAATTAGCAACCATCTACGTGGCGTGACAAGATGGCGCAGCATATGAAGGTGACTCACCTGTGAGGAATATAGCCAAAAATCCAGATTACGCAGTGAGGCCAGGCACCAAACAAATAATACATTAAAGGTAATAGCAACTAGTGATGGGCATAACCGAATTATTTTGATAACCGAATTATCTGTATTCAAATAATATTAATAACCGAATGATTATTTGAATAATCATTCGAATACATTCAGGTTAGCGATCGCAGCCGGTTAGGAAGTAGGTTCAGCGTCATCGGCATCTTATTCGTAACTCGTAGCTGCTGTAATTGTCTTATTAAGCATGGCTTAATACATAAGTAAATAACAATAGAATACGAGTAAATATTTGATTACGCAATATTATTGAACAAAATATAATAAACAGCATTTGACGTTTTTCAATCAAAAATATTTAAACTCCAAAATATGATTCTTGGATGTGTTGATTACATGTAATGAACATAAATTATAAAAATTTACTTTGCAAAAAAGTATTTCTCTCTGGCGATGTATTTATAGTACTATAATAATATTAATAATTAATAGTACATATATTGGTATAGTTATATTACGACTTATGTATGCTCCTACATTCTAAATTCCAATATACAACCTAAAACTATACAAATATTAGGTGATAATTGGTGTTATGTATTAGAAAGCAGGCCGTATTTATTACGAAGAAGTGTATGAAAGAAATAATAAATATGTGCAACAAAAAATATCGGCCGGCCGGATCAAAAGCGACCGCCTTTTATCTTGATTCTTTGAAGATGTCAACAAATTGCTGTATTTGCACTTTTTGGGCATTCAAGCGCCGAAAACTGGATATTTCTTTTTATGTTAGGTACCTACGCAATAAAAGTAAATTATGTAATCTTAACTTAATATTCGTTAGTTTTTAACCCCCCAAGTTCGGCTTCCACATTCCACATCCTACCGGTACATTTGAATTTTTGAAACTCATCTTTTATTCGAGCTAAAACATCGAAACTTGCATCTACACTATAACCCCTATATTCATAACTCATAACTAAATTAAAACCGCTCCTTGCTCGTTGATCATTCGACGGATCGACGCGACGCGACAGCGAGGTTTTTTCCTTCGTGTTCGTATTTGAATTCGTACGTATCAGGTTCAGGTTATTTTTCATTCGAATACTTGTCGAATGAAAACCGAATAATACAGGTTATTTTAATAACCGGATAACAGGTTATTTTTCATTCGAATAAGCCCATCACTAATAGCAACGTATTGCATAAGGCTCAAAAATGGATTCGGTTAAAGGTCCCTACAAGGGTATTTCAAAAAACTATCGATGCAGATAGAAAGAAGGCTACATGCAAACCGTTTCTAAAGTTTAAACCTGTCAATAATTTACGCGCTACATGCTACGTATCACACATAAACAAGCCCTTGTCCACAATTTGAAACTATCACCAGAGATAAAAAAACTAAAAGGAGAGGAGACTATAAGCGTCGGCACCTTTCATGTTAGTGTACCCATTTTTGGTGACCCTGACTACGCTCCGTTAATAAAAATACCATTAGGTATCGGGGGAGAAATATTTTAAGGCCCTTGTACACGTTTGGCCAACTAGTTGGGCCAATGAGTTGGGCCAACGTGTACAGAACGACTTGGCGTAACTTGGTCGTTGGTAGCCAGCGTTGGCGCGCCTGCCGAATGTTGTCGGTTTTTCGTAAACACGTTAAAAGGTCTTGGCCCAATCTGCCAACAGCGTTCACACGTTGCTGATATTTTTATAAGCACCTTGTTCTGTATTGATGAATACTCAGCATCCAGCATCTTCTTTTGCGCCATTTTTTAATCACTCTCGTTTGGTAAAAATTGAAAATGCTGTACAAGTAAAGTGTCGCGGCTGCGGTGGTTTCCATAACTATCCTAGTCAATGGGCAAATGCAAACTGAGCAACGCCAACGTGTAATCGATGTCCTTACTTTAGCCCAACTCATTGGCCCAACTAGTTGGCCAAACGTGTACAAGAGCCGTTAAGCTAATGACAATGACATCTGATCATTTGATGGTGTTGTGATTTTGACAATTATGCCCTTTATGCTTGAACATGCGCATACTAAATCGATTCGCGGGCTGTCGGGCTGCCGCCCCTCCTTTTAAGTTTTTCTCTCTGCTATCACCCAAGATTTTGACTTGACAATGCCGCAGGCACATTCGACAGGATTGCTGATAACTCAGTGCAAGTTTTCCAAACAACCTGTTCCCAGGAGCGATGACGACCCTCAAGATCTGAAACCACACCCTTTTTGTAATTTTTTCTTTTCCGCTATGCTGAACTACCCCACCCTTCGACATGCTCCATACCGCACTACTTGTAAACTTTAATCTTTTTCAACAAGTAGTCCGGGAGATTTACTGATCCCACCCAGGTAACACAAAAAGATTTATGAAGGTTAAACAAACGTTTATATCACTAATTTATAGAGTAAAACGATGCTATAAAAGGTAAGATAATCAATTATATATTACTTATATGGCTGCTATTTGTCTTAAAGGGACCACTTTACTGAGCTATTATAGATGCCTAATTATAGCAACTATATAACTTCTTGAACTAAGTATAGCGCTTACCATCACCGTTATAAAGAACATATAAAGCATCTTATAATATATAAGCAAGTTAAACTTGCTCTTAAATTGCAATAATGCTGTGTAAGTATTATTATATGGCGCTAATGTAACTGTTTTTAAAAATAGACATAAATGCAATTTACGCGATTAAATATGCCTTATATAACTTTTATATATTTGGCAAGAGTTACCGCATCATTATATCTTCTATATTGCAAAATGGTTACAGGAATATCTCCTACTCCACTAAAACTCAAACTCAAACTCAAATAAACATTTTGATAATTGCAGAGGTTGTGTAGGAATAGCCATTCAGAATGGCGTCTACAGGATATGGAATTATTTGAACGAGTTATGTTATTGAGGGCAGGCGAGACTACCTATAAACGATATGCCAGAAAAAATGTATTGTAATTATGTAATATGCTACCTCGTAAAATTACTACTCGCCATTAAAATTTAGAAATTTGACCATTTTTCTAAATTTTTAGAAATTATTTTCATAATTTTTTTTTTCATAAAAATCGATAATTTTTCTAATAAATTGATCCGAAGCAAGTGTGATATGAATTATGATAATTTTGATGAATAGAATGTATTAATTTACTACCAAAACCCAATTTTGTTTTCTAATGAAATGTCGTTTCATCTATCAACATTAGATTTCAGTAAACAATATGGAGTCGCTAACAAAAATTCTTAACATCCTATGTAGTGGTATTTCACGACGCCATTTTGCTTAAACAGGTAATCTGTCCCTTTAAATGGCATATAAGCGTTTAAATAATCTTTATAAAGCATCTATAAAGATATCATTTGTCTGTATAAGATGATCTTAGGCATGTTTACAAAGCAAGTATATAGCTTAAAAGTCATAATAAATGTCTTTATAGAACAATTAAAAAACTACTTTATAGCAGCTCTCAAACTACGTTCTTAAACGGCTTAAAGAACTAAATTGAAGAACCAAAATATCATTTAAGCAAATTGGTAATCTGAGATTCTGCAATAACTCCATATAGTCATAAATGAAGCACTTATAAATCATTTTTAAGCAATTCGGATATAAAGCGCCATCCTATGTAAAATGTCCAGATTTCTTCAGGTTTTTCCAGTTCTTAAAGTTGTCATTTTTAATCATCTTGACAGCAAATTATTAAGTGGAACATATCTAAAACACTAAATATACACTCTATAGAAGCGTTGAAAGACACAAATTCTTAACATCCTGTGTAGTGGTATTTCACGACGCCATTTTGCTTAAACAGGTAATCTAACCCTTTTAATGGCATATAATCGTTTAATTAACCTTTATAAAGCATCTATAAAGATATCATTTGTCTTAGGCATGTTTACAAAGCAAGTATATAGCTTAAAAGTCATAATGAATGTCTTTATAGAACAATTAAAAAGCTACTTTATAGCACCTCTAAGATCTCTAATAGTTATATAAGGCGTTCTTAAACCGCTTAAAGAACTAAATTAAAGAACCAAATATCATTTGAACAAATTGGTAATCTGAGATTCTGCAATAACTCCATATAGCCATAAATGAAGCATTTATAAATCATTTTTAAAGCAATTCGAATATAAAGCGCCATCCTATGAGTTACTTGGGCACATCGTACTTCGGAACCCATCACTCGGACTGGTAGGCACATAGGTCTAACAGAACGCGACAGGCGTAAGGCAAAATTTAGAATTAAATGACATGATTCCTGAATTATTTTTACCAACCCTCAAAAGAACCCGAACTGCTTTTGTGGTCTATTATTTTCAAAATTACAGTTGTGCTAGCATTTTATCTAGTTGTGCTAGACTGTGCTAGGGAGTAGCTAGCGTTAACCTAGCACCACCCCCCCCCCCCCCCCCCCGGATGACTTATAGGATATCCATATTACTGAGGAGTGTGCTACCTCTAAACTGATGTGAAAGTTGACAACTATTTGTGAACCTGCAGAAAACAGTTATAGCACCGTGCGCAAGAAAGAAAATGCTGGAAAACCTAAGACCACCTTCACCCAAAGGAGAAATTTATTACATTTGCGAACACAGTAAAGTATCTGATAATTACCCTAGAAACACTTAACTGGAATGCGCATCTGGATAAAATTACCGCAAAAGCGAAACTGTCGCTATGGACCTACAGAAGCATTTGTGGCAAAACATGCACTGGATATATATTGCAGTCATTAGACCAATGATAACATATGGAGCAGTGCTTGGTACTCTAAGAGCTTATAGAGCTCTGCGAGAATCAAATGATCCACCTTACAAAAACAAGCGTGTCTGGCAATTAGTGCTGCCTTCGACACTACACCCACGGCAGCGCTTGAGTGTCTTCTAAATATGCCACCTCTCCAAATAGTACTGGAGAGGGAGGCCAGATGGGCTACGTATAGACAGGCACAGGCGGTGATCCACAATCCGCAGGCGATCATCATGTTGCCCATCAGGCTGAAAAACGTCAACGAGCGGGAGGGTCTACCATCAGATGATATGCCTACCAAATCTAACTATTACCATGCCTATGACGTCCACCTACGAGAGAGGAACGAATGAGCGAAAACATCTGAGAACAACAGAGAACACTTGGATCACTGACGGCTCCAAGACCAATGATGATACAGGAGCCCCTGCATAAAATAAAAATGGTAATGTTGAACTTAAATGTTCCCTAGGCAAACATGCAACCATTTTTCAGGCTGAAGTTCAAACCGTTGATATGACTGCACATTGGCTCATCGATAGAAACTGCAATGGCAAGTCAATCAAAATATTTTTGGACAGTCAAGCGGCTTTAAATGCTCCTGAATCTAGACATTGTTCATCCAAGGCAGTATGGAACTGCGAGGAACTATTTACCAAACTAGGTAAAGAAAATAAACTTACACTGATCTGGATATACAGGATATGAAGGATGAAGGCAACGAAAGCGCTTATACTCTTGTGAAGCAGACGGCCGCAACGGCCTTCATAGAACCAGAACCAGTACTGAGAATGCTTCCAACACGGCTAAAGAAGCCCCCTACAGGTGGGATCAGCAGCAACTTGTAAACATCTGGAGATAGTTACCGGGTTTACTTCATTCAAAGATTACAGCGAATCTGCCACCAGGAGTGAGAACTAGACAACTTCCTTAGCATGGCTGCTAGCAGGTACAGGCTGTAATTTGAATCTGGATGGTTTTTCGAATGACAATTATTCGAACGACAGTTCTTCGAATGACATTTCTTCGAATGGACAGTTCTTTGAAAAGACAATTCTTCGAATCGACAATTTTTCGAACGTGTAATTCTTCGAATGGACCATTTTTCGAATCTTTAATTTAGTTTGGGTTAGTCCCTTTTACCGTTTTAGCAAAATTTCTGCATGGTGCGTGGTGTAGAAGGTAGCGTTCTTGCCTGTTCGGCGCTGCGGGTTCGATTCCCGTCGGTCGCGACCACCGATCTCCATATATGGATAAGCACAAACCGTCTGCATGCGTCGAAAAATCGTACCAATCATGGGGAAAAAAACCGGGTTCTGCGTCGGACAGAACTGAAAATAGGATAATTTTACTCATGCGCACAAACACCGAGAAGCGACAGAACGAAATCAGCTCATAAAGCTTTTACAGTTCGGTAATCAAAAATATTATCAAATTTCTCTGACCTTGCTTGTTGCTTGCGCTTGAAATAATTCTTTTTTCCTGTGATTGCCGTAATGGGTTTCGGCGTTTCGTTTCGTTCACTTATTGAAGTACGTACGTGCGTCTGAGTGGTTTATATTATCGTTTTCGTTGAAAATAGCTAATTTACTCCTGGACATCTAGCTTAGTTTATTATTATAATAGTTCGTTATTAGTGTATTTTGTTAGTGTATAAGTTGGTGTAGACGTTAGGAATATGATTTAAAGACAAAAGACCTTAAAAGACAATGGCGTCAACTGCCAAGGTCAAAGAAAATACTCAACGGTGTTTGATTTGGTGTTGCCAAAATAAGGGTAGAATACCAGGGATTTCTTATTTTAAGTAAGTATCATTTTCTTTTAAGGATAACTGCAGCATTACATACAAAATATGGAAATAATATCTTAAAAAGGGTTTATTTACTGTCACGATGCATAAATAGCAGTGAGTTTATTCAGTTTTATCATTTTGTATTAAAAGAGTCTTCTTATAGGTAGGATGGATTTTAATTTACTTTGTTGAGGAGCTTTGATGCTCTAAACAGTTTTTTTTTAGATCCTTAAATGGGTAATTGTTCCCCATACTTGTTTCTGCTATTTTAAAAGATTTTTGAAAATTGGTTTACATACTACATATATGGGTTCAATAATATAGAAATGATCCGTGGGGGGGAGCTCTAATTTTTTTTCCAATATTTACCCCCTTCTTTTAAAAATTTGGGACAGAAAAGTGTAGTGAGTGACGTAAAGTACAATTTGTATGTCTTTTCTATCTGTAAAGGTAAAGAAAAAATAGAAGAAGGGAGTAAAAATTGGAAAAAAATGTTAAAGCTTCCCCCACGGATTATTTCTATGTTGAACCTATAGAACAGTCTGTAAAATATTTTTTAAAAAATCTACTAAAATAGCAGAAACAGGTATATGGAACAATGAGGAAGTTTCATCAATTTTTCCATAGCCCATGAAAACTAAGTGGACACGTGTTTTTTCTTTTTTTCATAAGGCGAAAAATGAGGCAGATACGCCTTGTGCTTATGACGTCACAATACACATGAATTATTACGTCACACCATGCATAGTATATCTATATATACAAAACTAAAAACTGGCATAGCTCTCGTAATATTCATATTTAGTGGAAATAAAAAAATACTTATCAATTTTTTTTCAATGTTGTAATAAAAAATAATCAGTTTAATTTCTCAGGAATCTTCCTAATTACTCTTAAATGTTTTAAGGTTTTCATGAGCATTTAGACATGTGTATAGTCTTAAGAATTTTGTATCTTGGTACATACTACCTACATATTTTGTATTATTGGCTTTTTCCAAATAGACTACTAGTACTACTACCTAATGTAAGTTAATGTAAATAAAACGTTTATATCATGATGTTTTGTTTTAATAAACTTTTATTTGCCCAAAAGTTATTTTAGCTATTCAATGCAACAAAAATTCATATTTTAAAAAACTAAAAAAAGGTGTATTTCTTGCCTACAGATTGTGGTATGTAATGTGTGAATGCAAAATACTTTAACATTACAAATCTCTTTTTAAAGTAGTACCTAATCAAGACTAATTTAAAGAGAAAGTAAAATGTAAGGCAAACGCATATAAAAAGGGTTTTATTAGGAGGTGCTTCCATTTTTTAATATTTTTGAATCAAAGGGATGATTTAAAAAAATATATATATTTGAAAATTTACAAGTTTCAGTGCTGCGCCTGTGTTACACCAGATTTTACAGTATAAATCATTCAAATTTTCTTGGTCATAAAATCATTTTGGGCAAACTAGTTAATATTTTTAACAAAAAAAAATGCATGCCACACATAAAGAATGTAAAAATTAGGTAGGTACCAAAATATTTGGTAGTATTTTTTTTGCATACCTATCAATGGTTTATTCCTTAAACATAATTATATACTTACTGTCATAGTTTTTATTTTTTTTTGTCTCCAAAACAAAGCAAGATTCGGAAAAAATAGCAAAAGTTGTATATTTTATCGGCTGGTCTATTCTATTTCTTTTAAAAACCAATGGCTCGCAATTTTTGTGTTAAATATATCATCTATCAACTTGCTTTTAAATTTTTGGTAATATATACAACGGCAAAAATGTGTTCCCAAATTCTTAAAATCCAGACCTGTCGCTTATTCGCGGCCATGCGGTGATGAAGCACGTGGAATCGATCGATAACCAGCTAATTGAAACTGCGCAGTCTCAGAATTACCTTCTTTTGTTTACATCTGAAGGCGCATGAATCAGTATGTTTTGGATCGCTTTGTGCTTATCCATATATGGAGATCGGTGGTCGCGACAGATGTTTTGTATACTATTTTGTATTAATTTACTTTTTTCCCTAATTTTGGGTTAGTTTGGTTTAGCCTTGAGTTAGTTTTGGTTAGCACTTGGTTAGTTCTTGTAGATTGAGCCCCTGTAGCGAGCGAAGCGGGCGGAGGGCCATGCAAAACCCTAATAATTATATGTAAATAATATGTTTAACAAACAATTTTAATAAATTACGTTAAAATTATCTTTATGTTTTCCCTAATTTAGTATTTTTGAAAAACGGTCCTTTCGAATATTTGTCTTTTCGAAAAATTATCCCTTCGAATAATTATCCATTCGAATAATTGTCCATTCGAAAAACTGGCCTTCGAAGAACTGTCTTTCGGAAAATTGTAATCCGAAAACAGTCCTAGATTCCTGTAATTAGCATGTACACTGGCCATTTTTGGCTAAGAAGCCACATGAAAAAAATAGGGCATTTCGAAGAAACGGAATGCCGCTTGTACTTGGAGGACGAAGAAACAATGGTGCATGATTTATGCCACTGTCCAGCAATTGAAAATACCAGAGAAACAGTATTTAGAAATTCTCAAATTACACTTATAGATTTGAAAACTATATACCCCAAAGCGATAATCGACTACATGAAAAGGATCGAGGCTCGGGCCTAGTGGAAATCACGCATGTAGGCCACCATAGACCAAGTGTCGCAGTGGAGAGCCACATCTGAGCCCACTCACGTGTATGAATACGAAATACATTATGCTCTGTGGTGTGCATGAAAATCAGGTTCCTATTCCTGGCTGTTTTGTTCTCGTATTATATTGAATGTTCGAATGTTATAAGATTTTAGGATTGTTAAGATATTTCTTTTATTTGTAAGCGACAATTTTTGTTAACTAAGATTTCTTTTGGTCTGTTAGGATTTCCTATCTGAATAAATAAAGAGAAATGAAATTAAAAAACTAGTGAAAGAGCAGAGTATAGTGCGAAATTTGTACACGCTAAATATTATGTGTAATTAATTTTTTGTACCCTAGGGAACACTATTGAGCCCGTATTATTAAGAACTAAATTACCCATTGATCGTTTCTAATGATCAGATTGCAATACGTAAAAACAAAAAATATATTTTTAAAGTGCTGGTAAAATGGGCGTTAAATAAAATTTGACTGTCACTCTGTCTCGAATTTAAATTGCAAATAATTTCTTCACTATGCTCATTCCCTATCGCTTTTTTGATCGCGAGCATAGAATTTTAGTTGGTAGTTTTTGCTTCAAATTTTATATTATTGTCCTACGTTTGTAAAATGTTTGCTCGTTTCTGGACTTACATGCCAAATCCTTTATTAGATCTTAATAAATATAACGAAAACTTAGTAAAGTCATTTCCATACCCTAAGTCTAGATTGAAATTTTAATGCCCAATGTTTAGCCCCTACATTATTAAACTGCTCAAATCAAAAACCGCCTTAGGCAAACGAAGCGAGGCTGGCCCTTTGTATTCAAACGCAGATCTAATTTATTTTATCAGATTAAACATGAGAAAAATAAAAAAGCTTTTGCCGTCCGAAGCACACGGTTGAAATATATTAGCTATTTATTTCTGTATATGTGGTTATATATACAGCGTGTTACAATGAATTGACATTAAATCTTGCATATATGTAAAAATAAACTAGATATTTAAATCTTGAAACCCAAAAGAAGACAGACCGAATACTACATTATTGGCATTGGTAGAGATGCAAATATTATGTTCTAGTTAATTACGATACCCATTATTTGGTGTTTTAAGACAGTTGTTTTTGAAAACGATAGCTATTGTAATTGTTCAAAATTCAAATTCAAATTCAAAACATGCTTTATTGTCCAAATAAGTAAAGAATCTCATTGACAAAGCAAACAAACCGCAGAGAATATAAAGTATAAACTAATCTAAAAAGATAAAAAAACAAGTTAAAGAAAAGGCAATACAATCACAATGCATAAAGTCAATAGGTCAATAAAATCGGTTAAAAATCCAGGTTATAATAAAATAAACAAAAATATAAACAGCCAATACCAAACAACTGCTTTATTACACCAAGAATAGACTAACCCCGACCCAGATCTCTCCATCCATCCTGGAAATACTCCTCCATGTTATAGTAAGCTCTAGCCAATAATAGTATATTGTGCAACAAGTGTTGAAAATAACACTTTTCACAAGCGTTGCATACTATACTTTTTCTACGACTGCAAATAATATTGATATTATATAATATTTATTATAATATAATATATCAAGCATCTTGTCTTTAAATTAAAATTTATAGTTTACAAAGATCATACAAACACTTCTACAGCAATTTGTGTAACTAGTTGATGAGTAGGTATTGAGATGTCAGGGCTGGTACAACGCCCTACTCGGGGTGTCCTTTTAGGATTTCGTACCTCATTCTAGGGTTTCGCTCTTAATTTTTGGAGTTATTCTTTTCATATCTTTGGAAAAAGGCGCCATTCACCGGCGCGCGGCGGTCTCCTCTTATGGCTTTGCCTTCCCTCGGGGGACCCATTTTTTACATATTCGGAAAAGGGAGCATTCGAGGGGCGAAGTTTTTGAATGGGGCCCCCGGTGTTGAAGCCTCATATTTAACACATTTCGAAAAGCGGCTCCCCCCCTGGCGCAAAGCCCTAAAATGAGGCCCCTGGGCGGCAAAATCCTAGAATGGGGCCTCTGGTAGTCTCATTTTTACAGATTTAGGACTAGAGCACCCGAGGGCGAAGTCCTAAAATTTGGCCCCAAGCCTTAAAAGGGGGCCCCTGGTATGAGAGTCCCATTTTCTACAGTTTTGCAAAAAAAGGCTCCTGCTGGGGGTGAAGCCCTAAAATTGGGCGCTCTTTTTTTAGTGATCTGGGAATTGGACCTCAGAGGGCGAAGCTCTAAAACGGAGACGCCCTTTAATCTAAGCGTGTGACATGTCAAGTTTTCAAGAGCAGTTTTGTAAGTGTTGTGTCACACTATGCGTTTTTAACGCTGCGGCAAGAAGGGATGCGTTTTGACCGGATGGACTCTACTTGTCACACATCATATCGGGATGCGTTTTAACGGGATGTTTCGCCAGTCGAATTTTGGTAGTGCTAGTATCATGGCGAATTAATTGAAGCTTGTGTGTGATCTAGAAGCGGCGAGTTTATTAGGAAAGGCACCACGCCAATATTGGATTCACCCTTTCAATTTGGGACGAGAGTCCCGTAAAAGGTGTGCAAAATTCTACAACAAAATTCGAATGTACGACAGGAAGTTTTTTGGGTATTACCGAATGTCCAAACACTCATTCGATGAACTACTTGCGATATTGCAACCCCATATCAGCCGACAAAATACAACTTTTAGGAACGTTAAGAAGATTAACCATAACTCTCAGGTGAGTACACACAAAATAGAGCAGATAATATTGTTGACAAGTTGAAAAAATACCAAACCTATTATTTTGTTGAATGTCGACCTTTATTAGAACAAGAGATTAAATTTACATAACATTAACTTATAAACTTTGGTCATACATCGATGAGTAGGACATAAATGACTCAGTTGATTGATTAGAATATTGAGAATCTTGTGGAGACGTCAGTGGAGTGCTTACTGATGGTATTTGTTGACCATACGCAGGTGGGTATGTAAATTGTGATTGCGTAGAAGAATGCTGTCCTGGGAACTGATAAGCAGCATTCACAGGAAGCGCATGAGCTACAGTCTTTTTTTTGTCAAAGGTCCCGAAAGAACTGTAGCGTCATAAAGTTAAAATCCAATTTCTCGTCAACAGTCAGTTCTTTGTAATCGGAGAGGAGAGACATTAAAAATGACTTGTCTGCATCATCTATTGTTGGGTTGCTGTTATCTAATTTCTGAAGCAGTGGTCTTTGAAAAGGCGTAAAAGTTTGTCGATTAGCTTTCTGTTCCCTAGTTCGTAAAAGTTTTGGTGGTTGCATTCTGCTGCTAGTGCTAATATTATTTGCTGTATCTTCCTCGTCATCATGCTCCTCAATGTCTTTCTCGTTCTCACCTTTCCTTTGTTCCCCTTCCTCCTCAACAGGAATGTGAGGGCATCTGCATATACGTATTTTTTTTTTTTGGAGCAGCGTCACCACTTTTTCCTTGGTTGATAACCTTGAAGTAATTATCTTTGATATGTCGCCATTTGCTCTTCATCTCCTTTACTGTAACAATAGAAAATAAGTCGATTTATGAATTACGCAATGTGATTTATGACTACAATTCAATAAAATTAAGTAAAGTCTGTTTAATTACAAAAAAAAATATTAAAAAAAAACAATTAACTTAGGCATGCGTTTTAGGATTAATACTGAACTATTTCTTTTTACAGGTATTTATCGATTGTAATGACCTTCTCAAGCCTTGCGTACGCATTCTATATTGCCAGATCCACAATTGGAACAATAGTCCGAGAAACCTGTAAGGTAATTTGGACTACTTTAAAAGAGACAGAAATCCCAGAACCCACAGAAGAAATGTGGTTAGATATTGCAGAACAATTTTCCATAAAAACGAACTTTCCTAACTGCCTAGGCGCGATTAACGTGGGTGCATACGGAAAAGAAGGTGACTTATGAGTTTTTCGAGAGCACCCACTAGGCCTGAAACTGTACTCTGGAATTTGCCGCCATCTCGTCATTTGCCGAACACTCACAACAACAATAAACCTCCTCAACCCTTTGTTATGGTTGGGGATGGGGCATTCAAACTTCATACTAACCTTTTGAAACCATATCCAGCCCGAGGCCTGAATGCAACCAAAAGAGTTTTTAATTATAGACTTTCAAGATACAGAAGCAATGTGGAGTGTGTTTTTGGTTCGAATAAATGAAGGATTTTTCACTCATCCATTCTCGTACAACCAGGTTTCATTAATGAGTGCAAGCTTGTTGCATTCTCCACAATTTGTTCCCAAAAGGGATGGTATCAACTCTGAACATACTGAAACTCAGCCATTTCCTGACGTTAGCGATTTGGGTGCAGGTTAGAGAATATTTTGCTCAATATTTCATGAGACCAGGCGCAGTACACTTCCAGAGAAATTACATGTACTAGACTCCAGTTTTTTAGTTTTAATGTATTTTAGTTTAAATGTATGTAGGTAGGTACAGAGAGTGAATCTCATCTCATCTCATCTCATCTCTCTCTGTTGAGTCAAGCTCCATCCAATTCTTATTCATAATTTCTGCAATTTCTACCCAGGCTTCATCAAACATGATGAAATTTAATGAAAAAGCAAACCACGAACTGAAAATTTTTCGAAGAACCGCAGCGTTCGAACCGTCAGGTGCGACTACAAACATACAACTGCACGTGTTTTCGTTCTATAGCGGTCATCCGGTCGTTGTAAATTTGGATTAGTTTCAGTAAGTTTTTTCTGGTTGTGCCCGAAGCGAGCGAAGCTAGCGAAGGGCCATGCGTGAACAGTTAACAGTACCACCGAACATTAACAATAGACTAGAAGATTCACTCTAAGCCCCGCCCCCAGTATTTCCCTCCTTGCCCCGTCGCAGCATGATGCGGTTGCATCCGGTTTGAGTGCGGTACAACGGTGTATGTGAGCTCTCATTTAATACAATACACCATAGATCCTTACTCAGCACATGCGTTACCTTCAGGCACAGTTTATACCGTCACCGAATCAGTTATACAACTCTGAGCCGGCACCTTTGATGTTAGTGAAGCCAAATTCGATTTTTTCATGGCTTCTCATATTTCGAGCATGCGCATTATTAGTTGGAAACGTCAGAATTATACGGCTAGCTGGGCCTTGGACAGAGTCGAACTAGGATCTAATCATAGGCATATAATTAAGTATATGGATTTAATACACAAAATTCGCGAAAGCAGTCCACAAAAAGCACTACAAACAAAGTCGACTCTCGAACAAACAAGATGGTAGTTTTCGTATTTCGGTTCCTTTTCAATTAACATACATTTCCTGTCGCCGCGCAGAAATTCAATAATCGAGATCTCATCTGAATACAAGCACAATACAAGCCTGTTGCGTGCCTCGTTTTACGGTTAATTCTCGCCAACACTATCTCAATCTCTTTCTCCTTACAGGCGGTATTGAAAAGAGACATACATATATGCGGAACTGATGTATTATTTATAAAGGTAGCGTTCACTCACTGAACGCAGGCTCAAGATAAGAACTCACAGCTCTCCTGTTGGTTGAAGCGCTTGGCTTCAAAACACGTGGAGAGTTGTTTAACTGATTCGGGTACGGTACAAACTGTGGTTCAGGTTCTATTAGACGCATTGTGGAACCCTGTCGTACCAGACGATCAGCCTCCTCATTTTCCATCCATATTTAATAGTACATGTTAAAATACATCATAAAATCAGGGGTGGTTTAGATATTGCAACCGCCTTGTTCTGCAAAATAAAATAGGATAGGACTACAGCTTTAAGGCTAATTGTAGATACGCAGATCGTTTTCAATCCATGACTCTTGTTCCCTGTGACCAATTATTCAAATCATTAAGAGAGTGGCTACTTCGTTAACATTGCGTTAATATTGCTTGCAGTTCAGAGCATCGGCGTACTCTGTATTTGATTCTCTCTCAAGCAAGCAGGCATCATATATTTCATACATTTACAGTCTGATTATATATGGCTATTCTATCTAAAACTAGTCCTTATCAAGGTAGAGTATCTAAAAGCTAGATGAATTTACATGATTCCCTAACCACTCCACTCCCTATCTGCAAAGCAGCCAGACAGCTTTCGCTAGAGTGCCAATCTATCTTAAATATTCACATTATTTGGGCTGTGCCCTTCAATGGTGTTGCGATTTTCGTATCTCAACGAGTGTTAGTTTGGCTCGGTATTAGGAGCACAGAAGATGTTCCTGTATACCATATGATACCAGCCATATGTTACAGGCTGCGCCCTCTTATACAAGTGGGCGGGTCAATATAAATGAACCGAGGTTCATCCACATAGAGAATTTTACGTGATATATACATTAAATATTTACTTCTCTCTCTTGAAACCTCTAACACAGTGTGCATTACAGTTTCTTCATCTAAAACGGTGATTGTTCTCGTTTGATCTCCTACTACGGCCAAGCAGTTGCTTTATGAATTTTCGATTACGTAATAAATGCACCTGCCTGCTGTTCAAGGAAACTGCACTCTTCCCCAACCCACAGTTTTATGCATCTGTGCCAGTGGCCTGATTGTTCTCTTAACGGCCTACATCGTGAGATTCTTGAAACTTTTTTATAACTTTGCCAACCTACTCAATCTTAAACTCCTTGGTGCCAGTATCATTTGCTTTTTGTAAGTCCTCTGCCCTTTTACGTTAGTCTCTAGGAAACTAGGCTCTCTCGTCCACTAATTCTGCTCCAGTTCTACTTACTCCACTAAATAACACAAAAAACTGATGTTTCGAGTTCGAGCCCAGAGGCGGAGCGAGCAGCACTTGATAATGCCAGATGCGATTCTTGCAAAACGTCGGGAATTTCAAGACGAACAATATTTTTAAATCTTCACAAAAAATAAACCTCTCACGTATACTAATCCAACTTTTAGCTAGCATGATATCTTTTTCAGCTCCACTTCAATGGCGCTTTATTTCCTATCTAGATGGTCCTTCGTCTTAGCTCTTGATATCCTATGTGCTCCTTAAATTCATCCCCCTATCTGCTTCGTTGTAAATCTGTTAAACTCTTGCTTCCTCAACATGGTGAGAGCTTTTATTGTAGACTCATCCGAACTAATCGATCTTCGTATCAGCCTCATCTGCTACCAAACGATCTATTTTGTACAATGAATAGTTTCTGCGGTAGGATCCTTGTGAAACATCGTTGAATAATAATACTAGGGATAATTAGTACACTGCTTTTAGATGCTTCAAAATAATATAATGAGATATTTTTCTCTACATATTTTTCGGCTTGATGAAGCCTTTATCAAGAGTACTTGTATACTAAAAACTAAATTGTTATACACTACTAAACCGCCTGTCGGTATTTTGTTTTTATTACGCTCTCAATTACGCAGGTGTTGAAAGAGCTGGTCAGTTGGTCGTTCGTATTAAGACGTCTATTTTTTGTGACTTTTGTACTTTTGGACTTCGGACGACCAACTGACATGCTCTTTCAACACCTGCGTAATTGACAGCGTAATAAAAACAAAATACCGACAGGCGGTTTAGTAGGGTATAACAATTTAGATTTTAGTATACAAGTACTCTTGATCAAGGTCTCATTAAGCCGAAACATATGTAGAGAAAAATATCTTATTAAATTATTTTGAAGTATCTTAAAGCAGTGTACTAATTATCCCTACTATTATTGATCTATTTTGTGATTTTCATCTCCCTGCCAGTATCATTTCCATTTGGTAATTATTCTGCCATTTTACCTTAGTCTCCTGGAAACTAGGCTCCCTCGTCCACTAAATCTGCTCTTGGCTCTGCTTCAACTCTACTTACTGCACTAATTTTTATCTAGTTTAGTTTTTCTGTTGCCTTTTCTTGTCATATTGTTATCTTAAACACATCACCAGTACTCTTCTTTCCATGAAAATCTGTGTAAATTTTTCCCAGCAAATCGACATGGACTTCGTGCCAATCTCACTTAAATATTTTTATTTCTTCACAGAATATAAACCTCTCCCGTCTACCAATCCGACTCTTAGCTGGCCTCATATCCTTTTCAGCTCCACTTCAAATGCACTATATTCTCTATCTAGATTGGTTCTTTGTCTAAGCTCTTCATGTCCTATGTGCTTCTTGAATATTCCCCCATAACTATCTGCTTCATTGTGAAGCTGTATAAACCATTGCTGCTCAACGTCGTGCGAGCGTTTGTTATAGACTCTTCCGAACTAATCGATCTTGGTATCAATCTCATCGGCTTTCAAACTACCTATTTTGTGATATTCCGCGACCTCAGCTAGTATGATTCTCTTCTGGTAATTCCTCTGCCCTTTTACCTAAATCTCCAAGAAACTAGACTCTCTCGTCTACTAATTCTGCTCTTGGCGCTGCTTCAGTTCTACTAACTCCACTAAATTCTATTTAGTTTAGTTCTTCCTCTTCGCCCTTCCTGTCATATTGTGTCTCTTAAAATCATTCGTAAACTTCCCAGCAAATCGTTAATGGACTTCTTCGTGTCAGTCTCACTCAAATATTTATATATCTTCACAAAAAATAAACCTCTTTCGTCTAACAATCCTCCTTTTAGCTGGCAGCATATTTTTTTAGCTCCACTTCAAATGCGCTATAGTCTCTATCCAGATTTGTTCATCACGTCTACCATTTGAACTTTTAGCCGTCCTGACATCTTTTTCAGCTCCACTTCAAATGCACTGCATTCTCTGTCTAGATTGGTTATTCGTCTTAGTTCTTCATCCCCATAACTATCTGCTTCGCTGTAAAACTATCTAAGCTCTTGCATCTCAACGCCGCGAGAACTTTTTTACAGAATCTTCCAAACTAATCGAGCTTGATATAAATCTGATCTGCTCCCAAACTATCTTACTCCTCTACATCTGCCAGTATCATTCCCTTATGGTAATTCCTCTGCCATTTTACCTTAGTCTCCAGGCAACTAGGCCCTGTCGTCCTTTAATCCTGCACTTGGCTGTGCTCCAGCTCCACCTACCCCACCAAATTCTATTCAGTTTGGTGATTCCTTTCCCCCCTTCCCTTGTCTCTTAAACTCATCACCAGCATTCGTCTTTCCATGACAATCTGTTTTAGTTTTTTTCGCAAACTTCCCTGCAAATCGCTCATGGACTTCTTTCTGCCAATCTCACTCAAATATTTTTTATCTTCACAGAAAATGAACCTCTCGCGTTTACCAATCCTAGTTTTAGCTGACCTCGTATCTTTTTCCAGCTCCACTTCAAATGCTCTATATTCCCTATCTAAATTGGTTCTTTGTCTTAGCTCTTCATGTCTTATGTGCTTCTTAGATTTACGCATCTAACTATCGACTTCATTGTCAAGCTGCATGAGCAACGTTGTGAGAGCTCTTGTTATAGATTCTTCCGAACAAATCGATCTTGACATCAATCTCATCGGCTCCCAAACTAACTATTTTGTGATATTCCTCTACTTCAGCCAGTATCATTCCATTTTGGTAATTCCTCTGCCCTTTTACATTAGTCTCCAGGAAACTAGGCTCTTTCGTCCACTAATTCTCCTCTTGGCTCTGTTCCAGCTTTACTTACTCAACTAAATTCTATCTAGTTTGGTTCGTCCTCATCGCTCTTCCTGTCCTATTATGTCTCTTAAACTCAACACCAGTATGCTTTTTTCCACGACAATCTGGTTCAATTTTTTCTCAAACTTCCCAGTAAATCGCTCATGGACTTCTCACTCAAATGTTTTTTTACCATATTCTCTATCTAGATAGGTTCTTCGTCTTCGCTCTTCATGTCCTTCTTAAATTCACCCCCATAAATATCTGCTTCATTGTAAAGGTATATAAACTCTTGCTTCTCAATGTCGTGAGAGCTTTTTTTATAGACTTTTCCAAACTAATCTACTTTGGTGTCAATCTCATCTGCTCTCAAACTTTCTATTTTGTGATATCCCTCTACCTCTTCATATTTGTGTTGGTCTCTAAGAAATACGATTCTCTTGCCCATATACTTTATGCTTTTCCGGTTTTAAATATTTTCTAGCATTCAGAAATACATAGTACCCTGCATCTGACAACTCAAAGAAAAATTAAAGGAAAAAGGACTTCAGGAAGGAGAACATTTGGGCAAAAAATTCGAGACAATGGTTGGAATAAGCGACAAGTAGTTACGTACTCTAAGCTTATATAAGCTCATGTTTTTAACCTCGTGTTGAGTCTTGAGTATTTTTTATAATTTTCCGAGCAAATCGATCATATCATTCTTGGTGCCAATTTCATTCAAATATTTTTCTACTTCTTCCTAGGCATATATTTTGTGATGTTTAACTACTTTTCACTATTTGCATTGATCTTCAAGAAACACGTCTTTTTCGTTTACTTGTCCTGTTTATGTCTGCCATTATGCACTTTAATTTTTACGATCTACTCTGTCTTGGATATCTTCATGTCAATCCTGACCAATTATTTATCTATTTCCATCTCACCTCATTTATAGCTCTCTTTCGCCAATTATCGTTTGTTCCATGAATTGAGCCTAAACCTGCATATATTCTTACTATTTAGCATCGTAACCTGCAGAATAATTGCATCCAGTACTTTTCGATGATTTATCTAACGCTTTATCGGCAGTATTACCACGCATTTATTCTCAGCACTTACAACCAAGCAAGCTTTCGTTCAAAATAAAGTCTGTACGAATAAACCACGCTTCTTGTGGTATTACTATTGATAATTTTGAAGTATTAGTAGTTAGATTTTATCGATACAAAAATACTCAAATCATTTCTTGACGAATTTATACAACCAAAAGCAAATTAAAACGTGTATTATCATACGAAAGTATCACTGCCCATCAATTATTATATCGAATGGAAATTTCCGGACAAAATTTTAAGCTCGCGGTTTTAGTAGGCACACGTATTATTCGGAAACGAGCCCGTTGCTTGGCCAGATTTCATCTGCGAAAAGGCCGTTGCCATGACAACAAACGAGATCGATAGTCGCAGCCGCCGAGACCGGGAGCTCTATCCTGGGCTCGGTCGCTCTTTTCCAGAGAGCAGGCTATACTGCCGAGAGTTGCCAAGTAGTCGTGGTTTTATTTTAATTCGAGTAGTTCTTTGTTCTTTGTTTTATCTGGAAATTGCTTGAAGGTGTTTCCTTTTCGATTCTCATCTGATTCTAATGGAAGTCAAAAGAGTTCCATCACAATAGAAATTATTTAATTTAGGGGAAATAGTCGATTCAGTTTAATCTTATCTAATAGAATTCGGTAAATATAAAAGAGCAGTGAAATAATTAAAAGGAAAATAATTAGTTTTCTGACCAAACAGAAAACATTTTGTTCTTTTTAGATCTTTTAATTAAACTTTTATTCCAAAACTGATTTCTAATTAATCGGCAAGGCGTTTTTTGTACAAGTTATAATTAACCTGCTGATGGTTATTAAACTCAACGAAAACAAAATCTTATGCCGCAGAAGCAATAATTAATATTTAGAAAAATAAGTCTCTGTTTTTCGTACCAAGATACAACAGAAATAATATTTAAATCATAATTAATTATTCGCCCACACTCACCATGCAACTTACTTATCATATTCGTTGTTTTAAATCTATGTGAGCCGCAAGCTGATGGATTATGATAATCGCTTCTCTCGAAAAATCCAATAGTGTCCGGTTTGTGTTTCATTCCAGCAAAAAAACTCAAGTTCTTGTAAAAATGTATTTATCGAAAGTTGTCCCAGTAAAAGCTATTGCTCCCTGTTAAGAAAACGTATACTTGCAATGTGCCTCACATTTCATATTGACACCTTTGTAACTCACTTATTTAAATTCAATTTGGATGGGTTGTAAGCACCCTGAAAGTAACTAACTGCGCAAAAGAAAATTTATTTCACCATTGGCGTCTGGAGATAATAAACGTCACGATAAGGTGTTTTTATTCAAAACTAATGTGATATTCTGATTCAGCATTCTTAAAAACTCCCTTATATACCTATCACGTTTTACAACACACATTGAAAAAGTCTACACTTCATAAAAAGGTGACGCACCTAATTTTGGTGGCAAGTCTGAAGCTCTGTTACTTCTGAACGAATGTACCGATTTTATTTTTTTTTATTTGATGGTAGATAATCTCAATATCAGGTTTTAAATAGCCTCTAAAATCTACAAATCTAAAGGCCACGGACCACGGGTCTCACTGGCCATTGGGTCGGTCGGTGGTTCATCATCACGCTCAAAAAATGGTTCATCTTTGTTTAAATATTGTTCTGCATTTGCATATTTTAGTTGGTTTGGTCGTAAGCAATCGTGTCATTGCGAGTCGGCGATATATGTCCTGTTCGCAGTCGCCATTCTACGTAATCTAAAAGTCCAAGTATATGAAACCACTTCGTGTATGTTTGGGGAGTTCTCTGTCTTTTTTACTATCATCACATTTCTCTTAGACCTATTAAGTGTCAGGCCATATTTTTCGCTCTTCAATTTTTCTTTGCTTACTGTGATGACGAGAGTGTCATCCGCATCTCGAAGCTTGCTCATCTTCCTCTCCCCGCTTGGAATGTAGCCTTCCTAGGCTTGCCAAAATGTGTTTATCTGAAGTTGTCCTAATAAAAGTTATTCCTGCCTGCTAAGAAAACTTATACTTGCAATGTGTCTCACATTTCATATTGCCTTTGTAACTCACTTATTTAAAATCGATTTGGATAGGTTGTAAGCACTCTGAAAGTAACTAACAGCGTACGGTAGGATAATTTTTTATTAAAAACTAATGTGATATTCTGATACAGCATCCTCAAAAACTCCCTTATATATCTACCACGTTTTACAACACAAATTGAAAAAGTCTAATATACACTCGTGTACCATTTTTTTTTCTTAAATTTTTACTTACCATAATATGTATTTACTTACCATAATGTGTATTTACTTACCATGTGTGTCAATCAAGTAATGGTATAGAAAATGCTTACCCTCTATATAAATGACGCTTTTTTAGGAGCATTTTGTATTTTTATTCATTTATTTATTTTTAAAATTGTTCGAATTACAGCTTTTTTTTGCTGAGAACTTGCAGTTGGTGATACCAACTTTCTGAATTTATTGAGAAATAGTTTTATAGCTGAATAATTTGATGCCAATTTTAAAATCAGTTTTATTAAATACAAAACTATAAACTGGGAAAATTGCGTAATACCGTCTCCACTAGCAACTCTAAGAGCTTCTAATCTACGCGGCATACTGGAAATTAGGTGGCTTTTCGTGTCCATTGGTATATGATACCATTCTTCCACTAATGCATCAGCCACTTCTGCGAGATTTTCTAGAGGACTCTCCCGAGATCGTACCGTTTTTCCTAATTCATCCCATAAATATTCTATAGGGTTCATATCGGTGCTTCTCGCAGGCCGCTGTAATGTGACGGTACCCGTAGCGCAAGCATAATAAATAACCAGGATCCAAACTCTCAACTGTCACCGTGTATATTGACTAAAAGCGCTGGGTGACCTTCAGTCCACGTCAAAGCCATAATTCCATGAGCGTGCTTACTGCATTTTGACTGATAATATTATCCACCTTATTAAGAAACTAGTACGGAAGGCGGGATAGCTGAACCATTTTTTATACAGCGCAGCGCTGAACTTTAGTTGAGAACTACCAAAAGTTGTTGGACGACTAACCCAAACTAACCAAGTCTATTAAAATTGATTATAACGTATCGGAACCGGTTCAAATAAGTACTAAAATAGGTTGATACTAAGTGAAACTAACCAAAAGTTGATTAGACGACTAACCCAAACTAACCAAATCTATTAAAATTCATTATAACGTATCGGAATCGGCTCAAATAAGTAAAATAAGTTGAGACTAACTCGAACCAACCAAATCTATTAAAATTGATTATAACATATCGGAACTGGCTCAAATAAGTAAAATGAGTTGAGACAAAGTGCAACTAACCGAAAGTTGATAGGACGACTAACCCGAACTAACCAAATCTATTAAAATTGATTATGACGTATCGTAACCGACTCAAATAAATAAAATGAGCTGAGACTAAGTGAAACTAACTGAAAGTTGATTGGACGACTAACCCTAACTAACCAAATTTAGTAAAATTGATTATAACGTATCGAAACCGGTTCAAATTACCAAAATAAGTCGATACTAAGTGAAACTCACCGAAAGTTGATTAGAAGACTAACCAAAACTAGCCAAATCTATTAAAATTGATTATAACATATCGGAACCGGTTCAAATGACTAAAATAAGTTGAAACTAAGTGAAAGTAACCGAAAGTTGATTAGACGACTAACCAAAATTAAACAAATCTGTTAAAATTGATTATAATGTAATGGAACCGGCTCAAATAAATAAAATAATTCGAGACTCGATAAAGAAGTATTCACTTCTTTTACGTGTACTGTGATACTCGTGACTTTTTTTATTTGTAAAAATAAATGCCTATCTTTTTATGTACTATATTAATAGATTGTTTTGCATGTTATTGATATATCTGTTACAACCAGTTCAAATGACTAAAATAAGTTGAGCCTAAGTGAAACTAACTGAAAGTTGCTTCAACGACAAACCAAAAGTAACCAAATCTATTAAAATATCTCATAATGTATCGGAACCGGTTCAAATGACTAAAATAAGTTGAGACTATACCAAACTAACCGAAGGTTGCTTCAACGACTAGCCAAAACTAGCCAAATCTCTTAAAATTGATTATAACGTATTGGAACCGGCTCAAATAAGTAAAATAAGTTGAAACTAAGCAAAACTAACCGAAAGTTGATTAGACGACTAACCAAAACTCACCAAAATTTATTAAAATTGATTAATATATGATTATCTCACACTCTTTTTCTCTTATAACATCGATAAAGAAGTATTCACTTCTATCACGTGTAACGTGCTACTTGCGACTTTTTTTGCTAATCTCGATTAATTATGTGGATCCTAGAGTCCACAAAATATTAAATTCTAAAAAAAACAAAATTGTGTCCCTGTGTGTGTCTCTCTGTCCGTCACACGACTTTTCTCCAAAACCGTTAGGCCGATTTCTACCAAAATGGTTATTTAGGAGTTTCGGGACAATATCTCCAGATGTTTTATAAATTTTTTCTTTAACCTTACAATTAAGGATAGTTTATATAAAGAGGAATATAAAAAAATTGGTTTTCACAAAAACGGCCTTAACGATTTTCATTAGATTTACACACAATTTAGTAGGCAAATAATACGTACTACCCCGTTTTTCTTTGAAAAATCGGTGCAGTCCCATTACTCTTAAGAAAAATGAACAAAGTCGATTTTCTCAGAAACAGCTCCAACGATTTTCTTCAAAGTCTGTAAGTATTTACCAATTAGTAAGGCAAATAATATGCACTTATTCGTTTTCCTAGGGAAAATAAGATAAAGCCACTTTACTAGCGAAAATATTGACCTTCCAATTTTTCTCAGTTCTGTGGCGGAGCTATCTATGTTCCAACTTTTTTTAATTCCAATAAGCGAGAAATTAGTACCATTTATTTAAGAATTTTTCCAAACCATCAGTGTTTTTAAAATTCACAGATGTCCGTTTTGACACATGTCCTGTTGAATCCTATCATATCAAAATACTCCGCTATATTAACGCTGCCAGATATTTCACTAACATGCAAAATTATCTATTAATATAGTACATAAAAAACATAGGTATTCATATTTACAAATAGAAAAGTCAAGAGTATCACAGTATGGTTACGACACGTTACAATAGATTTTAATAGATTTGGTTAGTTTTGATTAGTCTTTCAAACAACTTTCAGGTAGTTTCACTTAGTATCAACTTATTTTTGTCATTTGAACCGGTTCCGATACGTTATAATCAATTTTAATAGATTTGGTTAGTTTGGTTAGTCGTCCAATCAACTTTTGGGTAGTTTCACTTAGTATAAACCTATTTTAGTCATTTGAATCGATTACGATACGTTATAATAAATTTTAATAGATTTGGTTAGTTTTGATTAGTCGTCCAAGTGTGTTACTTAGTATCTGCTTATTTTACTTAGTGATTTGAACCGGTTCCGATACGTTTTAATAGATTTGGTTAGTTTTGGTTAGTCGTCCAAGTATGGTACTTAGTATCAACTTATTTAATTAATTTGAACCGGTTACGATGCGTTATAATAAATTTTAATAGATTTGGTTAGTCGTCCAATCAACTTTCGGTTAGTTGTTTATACTGACGTTTTCAGCGATTTAATCATTCTTAAGATATTAAAGATGCTAATAAATAAAACTACTTATTTTCTAACCAATATATTTATTTCGCCAAATTATTAACTTAGGGCTTTTAGTTACTCTCTATTAATCGATTTTAATGTATAATATAAGTTAACTCGTCCAAAAATCTATTAAAACACGAAACACTCAACAAGGGAAAATGCATCCAAAGTATAACCCCGCATTTCCAACAGCCAGAATTTTACCGTATTTTAGGCGATCCGTTTACTACAGCCGTAGCGTCTACACTGGCGAGTTTCGGCACAATTTCGGCGGAACGAGCCGTTCGAGGTCACAGCAGCCTAGGCGTAGCAACAAGGAAACATTGGATTCTGGTTATTTATTATTCTTGTGACCCGTAGTTTCTAAGAAGTTTCGCACTATTGCTGCAGTGGCTGGCCGGGCATTATCTTGCATGAACATAAAATTATTGCCCGCTAATTCTGCAGGACAAGAAATAATGGAAATATACTCAGACAGGTAAATCTTAGTTTTTAGGGGGACATATTTTTTCCTTATTTGCACCCCCTTTGCTAGACCTCTTATGACGGGGTGGCTTTCACCCCTGAAAGATTAAATGGGAAGGGGGCACGAGTGGTCCTTTATTTTAAAGGGAATTGAATTGTCTTTGTAATGGAGTAGTTAGTGGGAAATGGGAAAAAAATTAATGTAAAACTAACCAAATTTCCTTCCACTTTTGTCAAAATGTTCACCTCAAAACTCCTGTTTGGCGGACTGTTCGAAATGCTGGCGAACAATATGGAGCATTTCCGGATTTACCTGTCGGCACTCGTACACTATTCGCTGCTGCAAGTCTTCTAAACAATTGGGTTTGGTTGCATACATTTTAAATGTCCCCACAAGAAAAAGTCTAATGGTGTAACGGAATACATAAGTTATATCGCTCCACTAAATTATGTTTAATTATATCAATGATTTTCGATGTACGGGATATGAATCGCCAGTGGCATCTGTTCGCAAATGGGTATATTTCGTGCAACTAATTATTTAAGAAGAATAGGTACACTGGTTTATACCTACAATTTGCGGATTCGTGTCGCTGTATATTTCTATATTGTGTAAGTGTGTCTATTCGGAAACGGGCTTATCTCATGTAGTGGATAATTGGAAAGCGTAGTTCGCTATTTAATACCTACAATTTATGCATTTAATTTAATACGGATTACTCTATATTTAGCGTATGTTGAGTATTTCCTTAGTTAGTCGCCGCGTGCCCTATAGCGGTAGCCACATGATTTAAATTATCCAATGGGAACATCGAGAATCAGAATTTGTTGAACGTATTAAATTTTGGAAGAGAGGTCGCTTATCTTGTTGGCAACGCTTGGCTGGGTAAGTGCTAGTTTTTGATCTTGAATTATTTTATTCATCTTGCATATAATATATGCAAGAATTTCGCTAATTTTTCATTTTTTGAATACATAATTAATAATTGTTCCGGATTCACTTAATCATATTCTGCTTAAGCAAGATATTAGCATTTTTAATTACACGTTCGATTAACTTACAACTTCAATAATCTTAATTTTTTAGTGACCGTTCGGTAAAAAATACCGATTTGTTGGTGAATTCTGTCTCTCCTGGGTCAAATTCATGTAATTTGATAGAGGTTTAATCCAAATTTACAGGAACGTAATTATTTCATCGTTTAGCGGTCACAGACATTGTTTTACGTATTTCCATTTAAATTGAACAGTATTGTTTGGGAAATTCTTGGATCCCATATATTCCTGTGAAGGTAGTAAATTGAATTTTCAATAGAATTGCTTCGAATTTTCCCTCATAATATTGTTGGTTTAATATTTTTTCTTTTCAGGCTTATTTCATTAATATTTCAGTTTATTTGTAACATCATGCATATAATTATTAGCACTTGCCCTGTCGCGTGTCAACAATGATGTATCGACATTAATTTGCATTTATGAGGTGTTAACTCACATGTGTAAATTTACCTGTTTTTTTTCTTTATCTTTTATCTTAATTCATATCTCAATGGGAGATGGTGATTACTTTTATTTTTAATTAATTGAGGTGTAATTATGCTCAATTATCGTTTATATGCCAATGGCCATGTACATATAGAAGAGTAATAGAAATTACTTATTTTGAGTTAAAAGACTCGTTTATAGACAGGTTGTACCACTATATTTTTAAATCTATCAATAAATTCACGTTTTCTTTTATTTCAATTTGCCGAGAGCCATTGTTTGGAACGTAGTTCCATCATTTTCTTTTCAATTTTTAATTTCAGTCATAATTTCTTTTGAATTTCGTGTCTTAAGTAAAGAAAAAGAATATCTTGAATAACAGTAGTTATTATTTATAACTTTGCTTAACCGTAGTTATTTATAAGTTTTGCTCAACTTAAAATTGTAACTTAAGTTTTTGATTATATCTGCTTTAACCAGTAAATTTTCAAATTGTTGATTACTTCCTCCTGTGAAGTCGTTTAATTGAGGTCCACATCAGGATATTTCCTTGAATAATTTTTTAATTAGCGATACATATTGGTCTAAAATTAGGTTATTTTCTCTTCCATGAACACAAAATTCCCAGCTGTTCGTCCACGTGACTATAGCAAACTGATAGAGGGAGCAGATACTCGGCCAACCTTTAAGTCCTAGATCACCTCAAGTCAATTGAACTTGGGAATAGGAAAAAGCAGGTTCCAGTAGAAGTCCCAATACGGTTGCATGGTTGCGGGATAGTTGGACAAGCTAAGTATTAGCCAATCAGAAGAGAAATACATTTGTAAAGACCATTGTAACCATCTTACTTATTCATTCTATTTTTTTTATCCTTTACATTAGTTTTAATTATCATTGCTAGTCAATTTATTTAAAAGAAAAAACTGTATTTCAAAGTATTTCATAAATTATATTTACATCCGATTATATAGATTTAATTTTTTTCACTCATACTTGTAAATTAATTATTCAATTAAAACATTATTGTTATAAATAATTCTTTGTTTACTTTATTGCAAGATCGAGTTCTGTAAGACGTGAATTATAAGTGCAATTTTTTAATATTCTTATCTTTATAATTATTGATACATAAGTATTCATTTTCTGTTCGCATTGTCTCTAAGAGCTCTGGCGCCCACAATATTAAAAAATATAATTAACAAAAGAGACAACTCACACCTTCAGAGAAAAATAATCTCATAATTCGTTGGACAACTCTTCAAACTATCCTGTACATAGATATCAAATCTTTATTATATTCGGCGGCTCAGACAGAGGGCGTGACTGCAATAATTTTCCGGTTAGTGTATATAGAAAAATACTACTTAACTTACTATGAAGTAAGACATACTGCTGTAAAATATCAATATAGATTTAGGCTGTCATCGACCGTCTCACCAGAAAAACACGAAGGGGTGTCGCTCCATTCATTTCTTTTATGATAGTGGCACACACATAGGGAGATCCTATGAGCGATGTGTGTGCGAAGATGTTGATTGACACGGTTCTCTTGAATAGTTGTAGGTTATAATTAGGGTGAAACAGATGTCCTGGGAGTGAGTTCCACAGTGATGCAGTGCGCCAGACAAAGGAGTTCTTGTAAAGCGATATTCTAGAGGCTTCCAATTGTAAGACAAACTTGCGCACTCTTGCCGTCTGTCGTGACTGTCAGACAGGCGTTACCAGAGGCGGGATGAAGCGGGCCAAATTCTGGGAACATCTGCCGTGAAAGTATCTGTAAAACAGGGATATCTGGGCCACATGTCTGCGGTGTTCCAGACTATCCAGATTCCGGGTCAACTCCGGGTCGCCGACAAGACGCCCAGCTCTCTTCTGTATGGAATCCATCAGCTTTAGGATGTGCTTTGGTGCGGCACCCCAGATGTGTGCAATATTCTAAGCACGGTCTTATTGCGCTTTGTAGAGCAAGAGCAACTGCTGTGTATACAGTTTTTTTGTTGCGAAATAGCGCACCAAGCTTCTGGGAGCCTGATTTTGCGATGTTAGCAACGTGGTCATGCCAGGACGTATTGCTGTTGATCGAGACACCCAGCAGTCCGATTGGCGAGGATGAAGGAATAGTCGAACCTGCCATAATGATGTCAGGGCCCGCCGTATTGGCCCTCTTGGTAAACGTGGCTGCTTGGGTCTTTGCTGCATTGAACTGGACCAAATTTCTGTCGCCCCAAGTTTGTACTTTCTCCAGATCTTGATTAATTGCTGTAATTTGCTCCTGTCTGCGGTGATAAGTCTCAGTCGCTGGTAAAGGTTTTTCTGATCTAAATTGGGAGACAAGGGTACTGTTATCTGCAAAACTGTAAACAGGATTATTCGTTTCGGTCAGCAGATCATTAATATAGATGAAGAACAGAGTTGGTGAAAGTATTGCGCCTTGAGGCACACCTGCATTAATGGTGAATGTGTCTGAGATATGGCATTCAACTGCATCGTGCAGAAATAGGGTTTTAAGGAAACTCGCAAGCCAGCTACAGGGAGACGCTTGTAGTCTGAAGGACGGCAGTTTGTTGAGCAATTCGTCATGCCAAACTCTGTCGAATGCCTCCGGCACATCCAACGCATATGCGTGAGATTCTCCGTACTTCTCAATTGCCCTACTCCGTACATGAGTGACATAGGCCAATATATATCCTGTCGATGTATCTGCGAAAGCCGTATTGGCTATCGTCAATTATTCTATTGGTATTGTAGGTACTTGAGTAGTTGCTGATTGACTATATGTTAGATGACATTGTAGAGTATTGGAAGCAACGCAATTGGGTGATAGTTTGAGGGCATGGTTTTCTTGTTTTTTTTTTTAGAACGGGTTGCACTCGATTGATTCTCCAAGAAGATGGGTAAATCTCTTTTTGGTAAGACAGAGAAAAAGCCTGGGA
>MU184409.1:21323-49124 GCA_016904865.1 Pissodes strobi | reverse complement strand
TAATTCTAAGATAATAATAAGATAATAAACTTAATTCTCGTTTATTATGGTAGCAAAACGATGGCGGGAGCCACAATTAATGAGCTGAAATTAAATGGCTCAAGAAATACTAGAGAATATTAATCAACAAAACGATAAACTTTTAAAAATCTAAATCGACAGCAGCAATTATGGGAAATAGCCCATTCCTACTACCCAATGCTACCAACAGTACCAACCGAATATTGCTAGGATTGCAGCAGGCCGCGTAGAAAGATGAATATAAATATCTGAAAAAGCCACAGCCAGAGGTCCCAAAAAGTTTTATCAGAAGTCCTCACAAGGTATGAAATATTTAATCCGAAAATAAAATATGAATTTCACGGATCTAATGAAGCCTAAGAGCAAGTTTTATTAACACAATTCTTAAAAATATAAAACGGTTTGCTGGCCGTTCTACGGTAATGTAATATAAATTAAGCAAAGTTATACTAATAACATAATATCCTATTTTAGTGATTGCATCACACCTAAGCGTCTGTGGTTCGCTTATCAACTAAAATAAATATAGTCACAAAGTGTTATAAACGCTAATACAAATATATCGTTAACCTATATTTAGAATAGAATTAATTTACATAAATAGGTGCGGCAATCTTAAACTTATTGACAGCAAATCGAATCAATAAATTTAGAAATAATTAACCGAAGAGTATTGACCTCTTTTCAATAATTCTCACCGCATAATACAGAATTTTTTTTTTGGCTAAATGCAGCATATCAATTGAAATTTAAAAATATCTTACACTGTTCAAATCGGACGTTACAATACATTAGCAATATTTTGCTTCTACAATAATTAGAAAGAATAAAAATAAAGGTCGATTCTCACTACACATTACGTTCCCATTCTGTTTACATACGTACTTATAAACACTTTATTTTCCATTCCTTTTCAAAACACTTCCGTTCAATATTAAATGCATACGTATTTTTTTACTGATAGGCTGAAACGTGCTGGAAACGGTATGTACAGTGGGAACAGAATCTTTGCGGGTCAGTTACATATTTATAGAATTTCGCGGCGTGCGCTTGTGCTTTTAGATTTGAATATGAATGACCAAAAGTTAAAGGCAAAATGTATGATTTTGAACATTGTAAATATAGTGACAATAACATTATAAACGTTGTGACAATAACTATAAAGAGAATATTTTGTCATAAATTGCAAAGGAACTTAATGTTGCATTGGGTAAGTAACAAAATATTTAAATTATTTTAACCATTTTGATTATTATAAGAATATTACATGAAGAATATAAACGGATTAAAATTAAAACAAATGTTTTTGTATATTGTGGATTACAACGCCATACTCCTCAAATTGCATTCATTTGCCAGTCAACAACTCCTTGTGGATATCTCAGAAAATCTTTGTAACTCTCTCTAATCTGAAAATCAGTAGCTGTAGTGTTAGGCGTAAAACCCTTTTAAATGAGTTTATATATAAAATAACTAAGATGGTACCTACCCTTAAGGATGCGGCAAGCGCAACATGTGCTCCGACTGCTCACCGGCGTGGGAGTGGGTCTTGACCAGGGCGCCACTAGTTTGAAATAACTAAATCCGCAGATTCAAACTAGAAGGTCCTCGGTCTTGAGAATCCTTCAAGGCGACTCAAAAATCAAATGACTATTAGCTACACTTGTTTGGTTGACGTATCTAACAGCAACTAAAAGACGTATCGTTCGTTCGGTTTGGTTTAAGTTTATTGGGTGCTCGTTAAGTTTGGCGTTCAAGTGTTGTCATGTTTCTTTCAATAAACAGAATGATATAAATATATATATAAAAAAAATGAGCCTAAGTGAAAACAAATGATAATAAGTTAATATATGCTCACAATTATAGAACTAGTTTAGTTGTATATACATACAGACTGTAATTTTAATTAAATTGAATCATAATGGAAGTAAAATAGATAAAATACTGATCGAACAATAATTGTTAGGCCCGTTTAGCTATAGCGGAAGTAACAATATAATATACCAAATGATTACGAAAAACCAAACGCAATTTCAACAAATTAATAATAAACGCAATAAGCATTAGATATCTATCGTCTCATCATACTAGCAATAAGAGTTATCAGTATAATACCTATTGCTGCTAAACCTTGTGCGCGGCTACCATGGTATACGCGTCAGCAGTTGAATATAAATAAACTTTAACCAGTCAGTTTATGAAATACCATTATGTAAAATTATTATAATCAGACAGTTAATTATTATAATCTCCACATGTAAGATTGTGTTTAGTTGTTCCTTTCATTTCGATGATAATTTTTCTCTTTTGAGGGATTTTTTTTGCTTAAGTTTTAACCAGGGCCTTCCTAATAGGTCTAAGGTCAGCTTCATCCTTCTTAGAGTCTAGCTAATTTTTAGTCATCTGCTCCAATAACTAATTAATTATAAATAAGTATTGTCATTCTCTAAACTCGAGGGGTTAGCAAGTCTACTATACTGGTTGAGTAAGAGTAGCCATTTGGCTAGACTTCGCCAGGGTAGCTTATGCGGGCCTCTCATCATAAAATGTATCTCCTGTGTTAAGTTTATTATTATATTTGTAGTACTCAAATGTTATCTTTTTCAATAAAAGTCATCTATTATTATTATTATATTATTATTATTAATCAGTCGGAACGACAATGTTTGTCATTTACCACAATATAAATTAAATTGTAAGAATAAGGAAATATAGCATTAAAATAACTATGAGCATTAATTTAGCCACACTAGTAAATAGCATCCTACCAGTGGTATAGCTACTTATTTAAATTAGTCTCGCTAAGCTATGCTTACACCTAAATAGTTCCAAAAATATCTATATCATTACAACGCAGAAAGAAGTAAAATACGCAATCTATTACATCGTTGAAGATACTAATAACACGCCAATAACATTATGTAGAAAGATCACCAGTGATTTGTGTACATAGTATCACACCCAACTTCTTAAACTACACTTATCTCATCTGGTCTTCGCCGATATCACCTCCGGTTTTCTGAACGAAGGCTGCTAGGCGCCTTGGGACCCATATACTCTCAGTGGCAATCTAAGGTAGTGCCTATCTCGGCATTCAGTGACTATGGCTGCAGTTGATACCAAATTAAAACAACCAACTGAACTGGCTGACCGGTAGCTACTTTACTCGCTCCAAATAAAAATCCTAACTACGTAGGGTTTTGGTGGTGATGACGAATGGCAGCAAGGCTCTCTCCTCCAGGCACCCCTTGAGGAAGGAAACGCCGTATTTTGTTCCGGAATCTTCCGCACGTGGCTAGTTACCAAACAGAAATCTTGACTCCAGACAAAATCCAACAAATCCACATTCAATTAATTTACTACATCAAACTGGTAACTATGCCAACTTCTCTAATCCGAAATAATATTATCCCCGTAAGGGAGAATTAGAAATTCCTAAACTTTTTATCAGGCTTACGAACTACCTCCTCTTTGGAGGCATTACCAAGAAAGAGAACAAGGTCAAGTCAAGATCGTCCACCTCGAACGCCAAAGTATAATGTTTAAGGGCCAGAAATAATTCGACCAATAGGCCAGTTCTACATTATCCTGCTACATGACGTAAGATACAACAAGATGGTTGCCACCAAATTTAATAACATCTTCAATACGCAATAAAACGTACCTAAGGCTGTATGATGTAATGTATTGCTGGCAGGATAAAGAAAACCGACGATAAAACCATTATCCACAATGGCTAATCAAACAGAAACTACCTCACTCCGGCCCGCAGCCATTTTAATTTCTTGACATCAAAAACGCTAAAAGTATGAACACGTGGCGCAATAATTCAGTCCTAAACGCACATTTAGCGGAGAGCCTGCATCTCTGTTGGAACCAGCTGCAAAATAACCGGGCGGTGTTGCCAAATTTAGGGAACACAGCGCAATCACTAAATCATCTTGCCTGCTTACATCAAGCGAAAGATCAGACAATCGTTTAACATCAAACTGATCAACAATAAATGATGTTGTTTCTCGATAGCTTGGTTCGCAACAAAAATCGCACGAGGATTGCTAGAGAAACATGTACACCTGGCAACATTCCAAGAGTACCCCTCAAAGTTAGGAAACAAATAATTATTGTCAGTTAGCTGTCTATCTTATCTGAGGGTCATCATACCAGAAATAAATATTGACTGGATTTTTAACTTTTCCTATTAAATATTGAAACAAATCCAGGAAAATATCCGACAAACTCCGAAACCAATATTTATGACATCCATGAGACTGTTTTAGAGTATATTATCATCGAGAAGGTGATTATTCGGGAAGGTAAGAGAATTATTGAATGATTTGAAATGCACTGCTATAAATGCATATAACTTTGAAGGTTTCCTCGATAGCGATGGCCAGAATATACAGCACGCTTTATTGATTGATTATGCCCATAAAGCTCGATCGATCCTATCAAACGGCCCGAGAAAATCAAGTTACGTATACGACTACAGAACTCTCAATTTTCTCTGGAAGAGCTCGTTAGCTTGACGGACTAGCATAATAGATGTAGGATTAAAGGTGAAATAACTGACCTTATTTGACCTTTATCTGCTACATGTTTTCATATTAAATTTACGTAACAGTAGCACTTTCTCCTTGTGATAAATTGCGTAAGGGAGAGTTTGTTACTGTTAGAGAATTTTATAATCTTTGATATAATTATGCAATATACAAGTTCTTAGGACAATTTTATCTGCATACTTTGGTGCAGATTTTAACCTTTTATTATAAAATTGAAACTTTTGAGACAAAATAGCAAACGAATTTTCTGTGCATCTTCGAGCACGTGATAGTCTATAATTAAATATATTTTTTAGTATATCGTCTCATTGTTGAAGAGTAAGGGCTTAATAACAACGCGACGGTTTCAAGGGAGAAGCTTGATTTCGTACTATTACAAAAGTCGCCTTTTGGTTTGTATCTGGAAGTTCTATGGGATTGGGAATATTTTGGGAATTTCTTTCTAGAGCTCTTCCTAAATTTGATTGCGCAAAGATACCTCCATCACTATTTTTCCCATACGAGCTTACATCACCAGTAATAAAATTATGTTGAGCATCGACCAGTGCCAGAAGAATTATCGAAAAAGATTTTTTATAATTGGAAAATTGAGAGACTGAATTACCTGGAGCTGCAATCACTACATGTTTCCCGTCAAATGCATTCAATCAATTAGGGAATTTCCAAATATGAGAAATCATTACCAATTCGTCTTCAGTCTTCTTCCGTGGGTGTTGACATTACCTTATCTTACATTTTATAAACTATTTCATCACAAACTTCCGTAAAATCCGATCGCAAAATGATGCAAATCGATAAAACTGATACGATAGTTTGATAGGGAGTTTTAAGCAGTAATACTCTCTAATTGCTTTTTTCTTTCGAAAATGTCGGGAAAATAAACTTTTGAGGGAAATATTAAAACATCGATTTCTAGGGCCAGAAATGAGGCTTTTTATTTTGGTTTGAAATGTAATTTTATTCAAAAAAGCCGATTACTTGTCGAGAATATACGTCAAAAACTATATTAGAAGGCACCTTAGAAATGGTGTTTTTATACAGAGTGAGCTAGTTGAATTTGAACATTTGGCCATTTCGAGTTTTGACACGACACGTCACCACTTAATATTTTATTACTAGAAAATCGAATAATCTGATTCAACGAAACATTTGTACATTAAAGACATTTTAAAAAATCACATCCAACCAATAAAAAATGCCAAATTGGTGCCTTTTGGATTTTCAACTGGAACCGTACGTGTCAACCATCGCATAGCTATTTTTAAGAAATCAGTCTCTCAGATTCGTAAGCCTCCTGATATCTCATATTAAAAAGTAACAATTCTCCGTACGAGATTGGAAAACATAAGAAATTCGAGGTTATATTGAAAGATGCAGAAAATTGCGACAATTTTACGAGTCTGAATAGAGCTTTGCTTGTGATGCATTATGGGAAATTTGAAAGAATACTTCTTCTAATATTTTGACATGACGATGATGTTTAGATTAAAATATGTAGGTACATTTAGACATTTAATTGAATGAAACTCATTGAAAACGGTTTGAAGCTAAGAAAATGGGTCAGGATCGAACATTTTTGAAATTTTTTTGTGGTTTGAGGCAGTTTCTGGTGGATTTCATGGCAGATGTCGAAGTAATACTTTACTTTTAGCATATCGGTGCGTACAGTTTTTGTGGTAAGTAGATTTATTTGCCTGAATCTCATTTAAAAAGATCCGAAGATTTGGAAATTTTTCAGCGGTTTCTGCCGATTTTATGGGAGATTTCGAGGTAAAATATTACCTTAAATGTCGAAGTTGTGGCAAGTAGTTTCAAAATATGAAACACAAAGAAATACTTGCATTTCATAATATTAATTTATTAGTGTCGCATTGATGAAGGTTTCATTTCTGTCGTGCTGTCTTAAACGTAACTATAAACAAGACAACAAAATGTTGCCAACTTCTGGCAACATGTTAGCGGATGTTGGCAATATATTTGTTGGACATGAAACATAGAAAAGTGATTTTGAGACATAGGTGGTTTACACCACTCACACAATGCATGCATGTAGACATATATTTTAAGAAGTTTGATATAGACCAGCCGCTATTCATTCAATAACGAATATATTATATTTTTCGTATATATTGTCACGAGTATGCTTGGTGGTTGTCGCGTTTTTAAAATAATAACTTCTGAGAGAAGAGTCGCGTCGCGATTAGTACAATGACGGGGTCTCAACGCTTCCCTTAATCTACCACTGTATGTTCTATTCGTGAAGACACGCCTTGCTTAGCGTGCCGGGGGGTAACTGAGGTACGCCGGGGCCGAGTTACGTTGGGTAAGAAGAGATGATAAAGTAAGCACGTTCAGTTTATAACAATAACAATGTATTAACGATAAAAGTTTAACAACGATTTTTGGTCAGAAAAGTGAGATTCTATTATACCCGACTACTAAGGTGCGCATGTGTCCTCGAGTTGAGGTATTGTTTATAGGTCTTTGTTTACTGTCTTATAATTATAGTATTTCTTAAGAGTTGAGTTTTATTTAAGAGCACTAAAATATTTCACTAAACTTTTTAACTGACTATTTAGACACTTGTCTTTCTCAGAACTCTGACACACTTCTTGATTTGACTTTACTACGGTGGTTGTGAATCCCCTGGTCCTAGCAGTCGTCAAATGACTAACCGGTGCCAGGTTTGGTATGAAATAAAGGAGCAGAACCTAAAGTAGCTGTATAGCTAACTCTCAGAGCGGATAGAACCCGAAGGCAGTTCTATAGCTAACCTGGGAGTTGGTTGTGGTGAGAACAAAGTCTGAAGAACTGAAGGTTCGGTAGCGTATTTATATTAAAAAAGTGATGATCATTGCATGCTTAAGGTTGAAAAACGCTCCCGTTGATTGCTCGCGTTGTTTAGAGGTTGCCTTTAATGTTTATATAACAATCTTCAAGTTCAAGTTCAAACTTAGGACAGGGTGATATTTCTTTAGTATATTATACATTTTAGTAGATTACAATATATAAATCACTTTTCCATGACATAAAATTTACATGTGGTCAGCAGTCTTGCTCGTATAAACCAAAACCAGTTGCGCGTCCAAATTTTTACGCAGTGTTTACAGTTGACATTCAAAAATGAAAATGGACCTGTCTATTGCTACTGGTATTAGTGCTGCTTTCATCATAATAGCTTTCTATGTCGAGAAACGAAAAAGAAGGTGGTGGCAGCGACAGTTTTCACGGAGTTACTTTTGAACGAAGGTAGTTCGTTCCGCAATTTCGTGAGACTTACAAGATCTGATTTCGAAAAAGTTCTCTGTTTGGTCGCCCCTAAAATCTTAAAAAAGAATACGGACTACCGTGCCGCGATTTCACCATCAACAAGATTCATGATTGCTTTGCGATATATAGCTACAAGAGATTCGTTAATGTACCTGTTTAAAATATAGAAGCAATCAATTTCCCCAATCGTAAAGAATTCTCTTTGGGTATATAGAAGAAATTTGCTACATTCTGCCAATACAGTGGATCGAGTTTCTGGTATGTTCAAATGATGTTGTGCTTCATGGTGTTGAGTTTCTGATGTAGTATGCCACGGCATTATGGTCTGATAGTGAGTTGTTGAGATTGTGGTATTGATTGATATTGCCGTTGTGAAATATGATAGGAAGGCATTGATGGCCTTCGTGATGGGGATAGTTAATATGATTGAAACTGAACACAGCGCAGGTGACGGCTGCGAAGAAGAATCGGTGATTGATGTGTAGCGTCCCTGTAAATGAGCTAATTCTCCCATCCCTAGTTGAAAAAGTATGTTATCTATGCGATCTTTAGCTACAGATACTATATTTTGATTTGCATTCTACAGGCTACGTTTCCACCATACACCCCAAAGTCATCTTATGGTCGAATACCTTGTCTTGAACACCACATAAAATTGAAGGCTTCGTCTACCTTGCCATCAATTTTTGTTGTTCTATTTCGCTTTTTGGGTGCTAAAGCGTCCACGCCAGGTGAAGAACTTATTGGATGAGATTTCTGGAAATGCGGCTTTGTCTTCGGACTTGACGCCACCGAATCCGATGGAGGTCTTATTGGTTGAGATATCCATGAGTACGTAGCTAAAGGATCACTGTCACCTTGAGTTTGGTGTTCATTGGCGTGTTCGGGTAATCGTCATCGTGGCTCTTCTCTTCTTCGTCGTTTTCCTAAAACGTTACAATGCTTTATTATAATATACTAGATGCTTTAATTTAATAACGGAAAAAATATCAATTTTCTTTAATAAATATTCCTAACTGAATGCAATGCCCCTTAAGTGAAAACATTACGTAAATAGGCAATGAATATGCAGAAATAACACAACTAAATTTTAATTTTCTAAAATAAATTTTCACTTATTTAGAGGATTGAGTATCGAATAAAAATAAATTAAAGTTCTATATACTTTATTATCACAAATACAATTTCCCTATACCAGTTTGTATCAAACTTATATTATTATTAATTTGAAAAATTATAAAAGGCACTTTATTACGTTTGCTTTAAGGTTTTGAACTAAATGATCTCTCTACATCTACTGAAGTTATAGAGCAAAATTTTAATTTTGGAATTAAGGCAGGTTTTGTTGGTAGTTTACGGATACGGATAACGAAGGAGGTGTTGAAGCATAAATATGCCAGCCACTTGCGCACTTAGGCTACTTGAGCGGGTCCATTGTGCCCGCAGAAAGCTTTTACAAATCCAGCAGTCCTACGGTATTTATGTAGCTTAGTATGCGGCTTGGATCGCATCCCTTTATGTCGGTCATAGTTGGCTATTGTATCTTCAGGTGAGTATGTCTTTGTCTGGCGAGAGCGCGACAGTCGCACAAAATGTGTTCTATCGTCTTGGCGGCCTCTAAGCATTCTCTGTATAAGGGGTCCTCAGTGACACCCACCTTATGCAGATGTTCATTTAGTCTGCAATGACCGGTAAGTATTTCCGTCATTATTTTCAAGTTTTTCCATGACAGTTTTAGAAAATATCTAGTTACCAGGACTTGTTAGTGTTGCTTTGGAGTGGCGAAGCCCTTCTGCTGTTTTCCACCTCGAATTGCTGATTTTTAAATTTGTTCGCGGAGTGGTAGTATTGGTTATGGACCAATTGGTTTTTTTTGCGAGACGCTTTCTTGGCAAATGTCTACTCTTTCATTACCAAAGTCTCCGTTGTGCCATTCTCTCCAGGCGATGTTTACTCATTAAGCTTCTGGCCTCCATTTTGTTGAGTGTTTGTACAACTGTTTTGCTGTCCTAGACGAACAGTATATCTTTGTTCGTGATTTGCTTCTCCGTCACTTTCCCAGCACCTATCGTTAGGCCACACAGTTCAGATTGGAGTATGGTGCTGAGATTGCTTAGTGGTATCTGCATTTGTATGTCGAGCTCGGGTATATAAACACCTGCGCCTCCTGACGTTCTTTTTGATCCGCCCGTGTAGATGTGGATGTCATAAGTTTGTGACTGACCATTTATTGAGTCTAGTTCGATTTTGAACCGTTTGTCGAAAATATAATTTATGACCACAAGGTCTGTGGTCACTCTCATAGCTGGTTGTATGTGGTATGTCTCGTTTAGAGCTGTTGCGTATCGATGTCCCAGATTTTTCCCCTCCACGTACACGTGGAGTTCAAGCGTACTGCGGTACCCTGTGCTTCATTTCTCACGAAAATATCTAACGGATGTAGTATAACTTACCCGGGTCGATTCAACATAGTTGAATCAGATAAGTAAAATTGTGCTTTGTCTTTATTTTGCCAATGATCGTCCAATTAGATTAAAAAGAAAACCAAGCCCTACGTTGTGTTATTATTATATCTTACACAATTTTAATTATTCGGACTGTGCTTCGACCAAACGCAATTAGGGAAATTTGAGGGAAAAGTGCGTCATGTAAATTAAACCACAGATTCCTAATACGCCTAATTTATTAAAGAAAAGCGTGCCAGACTCAGCCTGGAATTCACGAGGGGAAAGAGTACGGCAGAGAAACCCTCGATCTAAATTCCTAAACCGAATTATGCTGTATAATCTACTAGTATTATAATTAATAAAATTACTGTCTCCCGAACCACAATTTGTAGTTCTACACTTGCAACAATACATTTAAAACTGAAGAGGTTTTTGTTAGTTAACCAGACGCCGCTGGTAGGTACTGAGGTCCTGGATTACGGAGGCTACCCAGCTATTTAGTAGCAAATATGGGACAATACCATAGTATAGTTTTAAACTTGTCTCTAGAATGATCATTATATTTATTACTAGGATATTCTCCCGTCAGGGTAGGAAATGGTTATTATAGATTCACCAAGGCCCTTGTGTACTCTCTCACTGATTCTAATATTAAAACCCTAGCACGAAAAGACAGCAAATAATACATTTTATGTTTTCACTTAAAGCAGTGTTGATCACAGCATAACACGATTTCATTAAATATATACACAGGTTATGCCATCAAATATGAATTATCCATGAAAATAGAAGAAATATTTATGCAGATTATGTTTATAACAATATCCAAATATATATACATGTTATGCCATCAAATATGAATTATCCATGAAGATAAAGAAATATTTATGCAAATAATGTTAATAACAATATCAAAATATATACACATGTTATGCCATCAAATATAAATTATCCATGAAGATAAAGAAATATTTATGTAAATTATGTTAATAACAATATGAAAATGTATACACATATTAGGCCATCAAATATTAATTATCAATGAGATTAGTAGAAATATTTATGTAAATTATGTTAATAACAATATGAAAATGTATACACATGTTAGGCCATCAAATATTATTTATCAATGAGATTAGTACAAATATTTATGCAAATTATGTTAATAACAATATGAAAATGTATACACATGTTAGTCCATCAAATATTATTTATCAATGAGATTAGAAGAAATATTTATGCAAATTATGTTAATAACAATATGAAAATGTATACACATGTTAGTCAATCAAATATTATTTATTAATGAGATTAGAAGAAAAATTTATGAAAATTATGTTAATAACAATATGAAAATGTATACACATATTAGGCCATCAAATATTAATTATCAATGAGATTAGAAGAAATATTTATGTAAATTATGTTACTAACAATATCAAAATATATACACATGTTATGCCATCAAATATGAATTACCCATGAAGATAAAGAAATATTTATGCAAATAATGTTAATAACAATATGAAAATGTATACACATGTTAGGCCATCAAATATTAAGTATCAATGAGATTAGGAGAAATATTTATGCAAATTATGTTAATAACAATATGAAAATGTATACAAATGTTATACCATCAAATAATAACTATCAATGAGTATAAAATATATAATGGTACAAATTATGCTAATCACAATATTATGAGTTTCATTTTACCGACTTGTAATGACATATTGCAACACAGAAGCAAAACAATTCACCAAATTAAACTGTACACTCCTATGGCTTCTGACTCTCTATTTTTCGTTCTCGAGCAATACCTTTCGGATCTCCTCCAAAAAACCTCGCAAAAACTCGACTTCAATTTATGACTTGTTTTTATCTTTTACATGTATAAGGGGTGTCTCAAAATATACACATATATAGGGTGCCTCAAAAATTAATGTATCAGGTCTAATGAAATAGTATTTTAAAGAGGTGGGTTATCTCACGGAGACAGGCTTAAAAGTACTACTACTGCCCTGGTCCTGGTGGGAGTGGTTTTAATTACTCTAGTGATTGGTTGTGTTTCATATCTCACTTTGTATTTGTTTGCAATTTTGTGCATATATTTCTATTATATTCATTGTCTCTGGTAGACTTGTGCACAACATGGCAGAAGATGAAAGTGCTTTGTCAATACGTGATCAAAATAACGACGTTTTCTGCAATATTTGTGAAATAAAAAGTTCAAGAAGTGTAAAATGTGTTAAGTGTATGAAATCCTTCCACTGTCAGTGCATAGTTAAATCGCCTGGTTTTATGGTTCGAGGAATAAATGAAATTGTGTGTGCCGAATGCAATGACAACGCAGAACTCACAATCTCTGACAAACTACGTCTATATGTCCTCATATGTGATGAGTCTTAATGAAATCAATGATCTCCTTCGTGAAAAGGTGTACACCCTTGAACAGAAGCTGGAAAAATCAAGAATAAAGCCGCAAGGAAGGGTGAGTGAGGTTAGGAATCATCCCAAGGAACCCCCTCTTCAGCCTCTTGCCAATGACACTCAATCAGCAAAAATTAACGTCAAGAATACCAATGACATTGACTATCTAATGACATCGACAGGCGAAGTGGCCTTTGCTACCGGGGATAAGCGTCAAACGAAAAATTAAGTAATGCGCACCAAACCGATCGAGTGTCGGTAATGACACCTCCAAAAGACAAAGGGTCTACCAGTGAATCTCAATCTCATTCTCTTAAAAACAAAAATAATCCGAATCAATCATCATCTGAAGCTTTTGTTAAGTCTTCAAAAAAGGGGGCAAACGGAAAACTAGTCGGAGTAAAAAAAAACATCCTCTCAAGTGTCTATCGCAGTCGCTTTGGCCCTAAATACAGCTGCTAAGGAGAAACAAAATGTCCACAATAAACCTGGAAATGGATACAAAAATTCGGGAAAACCAGATGGAAACCAGAACAACAACAAGGATGATGAGAAAGAAAATGACACCGATGCAGGTTTAAAACAAGCTCAATATAAGAAAAAGTTGTCATTTTACCCAACTTGTCGCCCAAGTAATATAGAAGAAAAAAGGAAAGATAAATCTAACTTAAAAGTTGTTCAGTTTACCAATTTAGCCTAGTTGCTCGTGCCAAGACTGTCCGTAGGGACGAGCACAAATTAAATCTTAGATTACCTAAAACACAATGATGTTGAAATTTCTGAATGTAAAAAGATCAGAACTAAATCACAACAGAACTATAGTTCCTTCAAGGTTGGAGTGCCTGCTAAATTGAAACCAACTATTTTGAATCCTGTTTTCTGGCTTGAGGGTGTGTTAGTGAAAAACTTTTTAAACCTGAGAAGCTTAATGTTTTCCGGACAAAGAAGCAGAACAGAGATCTAAAATCAAAGTATGTAATCCTGCATCACAATGTACAGTCGGTAGGAAACTGCCTCCACCAACTTCAGGTTTTAGTCAATGAACATGAATGCCTTGCATTAGCCGTGTAAGAACATTAGAAAAATGCAGAGCAAATTTAACATTTTAACTTGCTAAATTATAGTTTAGCAGCATACTACTGTCGTCAGGAAAGCATTCATATATGTGAAAGAGGGAATTTTACGGAACAAAAGAAGTGACCTTTCAAGGTATTCAGTTGAAAAAATACTTTTGAGTGTTCTACAGTGGAGCTTTTACTTGGTAAACACCATGTTGTTATTTTGTCAGTTTATCGATCACCAGCTGCAGACTTAGAATTGTTTTTCAATAAAATTGAAATTGTAATTAATAAGCTTGTAAGTGAGGATGTCTTGATATTTTTGGCAGGGTATTTTTATATTAATGTATTGGGTGATGATGTTGACTCGGCAACTTTCTTGTCCCTTTTGTGTTCAAAATCAAAATCAAAATCAAAATCATTTTATTGCCTTAGACACTATTACACATAGCATAGACACGTCACAATTACTATATAAAGTAAGGTAAAAATATATCTTCCCCTATTAGGAAGTTGTCAAGATATATGAAATATACAATATTCATATAGTAAAAAATAAAATATAATACAATAATGATCAACTTTTAAACGGTAAATAATGATAACAATATAACATAGTAGTCTACATATTGTACTTGGTATACACAGTAACTCCCATTTCATAACTTAACATAAGACATTCATAATCTTTGTAAAAAGGTTTCGAACTCTCCAACCGTATAAAAGACTTCGCTAAAAAGTGGTGCTTTAACTTTAGTCTTAAAATTTACTAGCGTTTTAGCTATTTTTACTTCAATAGGCAGCAAATTAAAAAGGTGGATTCCAGAATACAAAGGTGACTTTTTATAGAATTGGTGAGTATGTCTAGTAAAAAGTAAGTTATTTCTACCACGAGTATTATGCTGATGTCGATCACCTACTGAGCATACTTGCTTTTATTTTTAAAAATAATTTCAAGAACCTTTAATATATAAATTCCAGCCACTGTTAAAATCCTTTTCTCTTTAAAAATTTTTCGACATGATTCTCTGAAGGGTAGACTAAATAAAATTCTAATTATACGTTTTTGAATCACAAACACCCTCACTATATCCTTGGCCTTACCCCACAAAACTATACAATAACCCAATACACTGTAAACTGAGCCATAGTACACATTCATCAATTCCTTGATGTCAGGTGAGTTTTTTAGATTATGCATAAGATAAACAGTCTTATTTAATTTTTTGCATACAACATTAATATGTTCAGACCAGTCCAAGTATTTGTCAATCATTAGCGTTATAAGATCCTTTACACAAATAGTGCACTATATAAAAATCGGCCTTTCCCATTGGTCGATCTGCATGGCCCTCCGCTCGCTTTGCTCGCTACGGGGGCTCAACAAAAGGAAACTAACCAGGTGCTAACCCAATCTAACCCAAGACATACCCAAAATCAAGAAAAAAAGCTGTTTAGAAACATAATCTTTAAAAAAAAATTAAAAATAGCAACGGGGTTCGAACCCGCGTTTTCCAGGTGACAACCCACGATCTAAACCTCTACACCACGAGAGCTCTTGATAAAAACCGATTGCATCACGCAGACATATCGTAATCCGAGATGGATCGCCCAATAGGAGAGGTCGATTTTTACATAGTGCACTATTTGTGTTAAGGATCTTTAAATGCCAATCATTATGCCAAGGAATCTAGATGATTCTGAACCCGACAAAAGGTTACCTTCAAAATTAAAAACAAAATTATGTGGCTTTCTATATTTATTATGTACTTCTACCATATCTGTTTTCGCATGATTTAGCATCAGTTTATTAGATCTACACCAGTCATTAATTTCATTTAGACATGATTGAACTTTGCGTTGCAAGTTTACCGGATCTGAATCAGAAATAACCGCTGTTGTGTCGTCACAAAAAATGAAGATCTTTGCGCTTTTAACAAACTCTGCCAGGTAATTTATAAAAACTGTAAAGATAAGCGGACTAAGCACACTGCCCTGTGGCGTACCCAAGTTCATCACAAAATCTGAAGACTGTCCATTCCCTATCCTTACATTAAACTGTCTGTCAGTCATAAATTACTCAATTACAGAATTGACATTTCCTCTAATCCCCACTCTTTCCAACTTCTCGCTTACAAATTTCGGGTCCACTGAATCGAAGGCACGTGATACATCAAACAGCAATACAACTATATGTTCATTTCTGTCAACACAATCAAAAATATGCTGCTAGGTCTACTCCAGCACTCTCTGTCGAAAGGCCTCTGCGAAAGCCGTATTGGTTAGAGGAAAAACACTATTCGCATTAAGAAAATTAGTCGTTCTATCATGAATCACCATTTCAAAAATTTTTGAAAACACGCTGAGTAGTGAAATAGGTCTATAATTCTCCATATTGTCATGATCGCCCTTTTTATAAATTGGAACAATTACTGATCTTTTTAGTGTCTTTCCTTCTATTCAGCAGTGTACCAGAATAAGTGGGAGTTCTAAGTCCTGTACAGAGAACATCTTTACCAACTCTGGTTAATTCTTGTCCAGAGTAGCGTTTAAAGATCCTTTACACAAATAGTGCACTATGTAAAAATCGACCGCTCCTATTGGTCGATCCATCTCGTATTACGATATGTCTGCGTGATGCAATCGATTTCTGTCAAGAGCTCTCGTGGTGTAGAGGTTTATACAGCTGAGTCTCACCTGGACGGCCTAGGTTCGAACCTCGTTGCTATTTTTTATTATTTTTTTTAAGATTGTTTTTTTTTCTTGATTCTGGGTATGTCTTGGGTCAGTTTGGGTTAGCACCTGGTTAGTTTCCTTTTCTTGAGCCCCCGTAGCAAGTGAAGCGAGCGGAGGGCCATGCGGATCGACCAATAGGAAAGACCGATTTTTATATAGTGCACTATTTGTGTAAAGGATATCATAATGCTCCAGAGTACTAAACACGCACATCTCAAATCATAGATGTTAGCTAATTTCTTTTGAGTTGAAGGGTTCAACGGGCCCAGACATATTAAATGGAAGGGTTGTAAGTCGGCAAGGTAAACAGAACTTTAAATATTTGTTGTGTGAACAGGATTGGCAACTGCTGTTCGAGGTTGATGTTATGGATGTGAATGCACAGTGGAATGCATTTATGCAGATAGTTGTTCCTATATTTGGCTGCTGTTTTCCTGTTAGAAGGATTAGGGTTCCTGGTAGAAATGGAAATACTTACTATAATTACTTATATATACTTAAGTAGGGCTGATGACCGGTACAAAGACGCTTATAGGTAGCCAAGCATGGGTATAACAATGTCTTGCAGGAATCAAGAAAAGTATTTTATTCTCAGAAAATCATTAATAGCCGAGCAGGTTATGCGGGACATAAATGTGTGATGAAATTAGTTGAATATTAATTAATTAATTATGTATGGCATTGGGTCGTAGGTTAGATTAACGGTTCTCTTGTCAATTATACTATTTATTTTGTGGGCGCCAGGCTCTTAGAGACAATGCCCCCCATAAACCCACACCAGATGCGAAACCCCCGCCTAACGCATGAAATAAGAATTCATTTAAAACTCCGCCTCCTTGGGATGGCCAGCCATCCCAAGAAATAGTCAGGGCAAGCTCTAGTGTGATTCTAAACGCGAGCCACGCGAGTATTGTGGTTTAGTCCGAGAGCGTTACGAAAAATAATTAATCTTTATTTCATTTTTGTTAAAAATGCCTGGTTATAAGTGCCTTTATTTGAATTGTTCTACTAGAAGCGGTGGCGAAAAATCATTATTTTAATTACTCCGCGATCTTGAAAGGTATGTATAACTGTTGTTTAATGCACATTCCAGCACACTTATTTCCAATATTATTGCATATTCTAAAATCGAATGAGCACGAAATTCAATTAAATCTGAAAACTGGCAGATACAATGTTATAGTTAAACCTTTTTTAAATCCAACTAATGTTATACAGTGCCCGCCAGAATATTGGCCACATATGGGAATTTATTTTATTATTATGATATCGGAACTTTTGTTTTAACCAATCAATTCTGCATGTCTGACAATCTAAAAATGCATTTTAACATTGAAAATGTTTCTGTTTTCCTAATATAGGGCCTCAAATCGTGAAAAAGTGCATTCTACATTTGCCATTTGACGTCATACGCGTGAGAGAGCGTGTTAGTTTGTTTATTTAAACCTAAATTTGATTACACGTATAGGAATCGGTTCAAATGACTAAAATAAATTGGAACTAACTAAAACTAACCGAAAGTTTATTGAACGACTAACCAAAACTAACCAAAAGCACCAAAACGGGCTAAAACGTATCGGGACAGGATACAAAAGTTATAGTAAGTTGAAACTAATCAAAACGAACAGAATTTTGGTGAGTAACCAAAACTAATAGAAAACATTAAATTTGATTATAACGTGTCGGAACCGGATCAAATAACTTAAATAAATTGGAGCTAACTGAAACTAACCGAAAGTTGATTGGATCACTAACCAAAACTAACCATAAGCGCCAGAACGGGCAAAAACCTATCGGAATAGGTTACAAAAATTAAAGTAAGTTAAAATTAACCAAAACGAGCCGAATTTTGGCGACTAACGAAAACAAACCACTAACATTAAATTTCATTATAACGTATCGGGACCAGTTCAAGTGACTAAAATATATTAAAACTAGTTGAACTTTACCGAAAGTTGATTGAACGACTCACTAACCAAAAGTAACCAAAAGCACCAAAAACGGGCAAAAACGCATTGAAATAGATTCAAACTAACCCAAATAAACTGAATTTTGGTGACTAACCAAAACTAACCAAAATTATTAAAAAATGCTTTAACGTCTCGGTACCGGTTCAAATGGATAAAATAAATTGGAAATAACTGAATTTTACCTAAAGTTGATTGAACGACTAACCAAAAGTAAGTAAAAGCATCAATCGCGCTAAAACGTATCGAAATAGATTAAAAATATTAAAACTAACCCAAATTAACCGAATTTTGGTGACTAACCAAAAATAACTAAAAACACTAATTTTGTTTATAACGTATCGGAACTGGTTAAAATGATTAAAATGAATTAAAACTGAAATTAACTGATAGTTGAACGACTAACCAAGACTAATCAAAAGCACCAGAAAGGGCTAAAACATATCGGAACATATTAAAAATATTAAGGTAAGTTGAAATTAACTTTAATTAACCGAATTTTGACGACTAACTAAAATTAACCAAAACATTAAAATTGGTTACGACGTATCGGATCCGGTTCAAATGACTGAAATAAATTAAAACTAACTAAAACTAACCGAAAACTGATTAAATGACTAATCAAAATTAACCACAAACACTAAAAAGGGTTAAAACGTATCGGAACTGATTGAAGGTATTGAAAGAAGTAACTAACCCAAATTAACCGAATTTTGGCGACTAACTAAAATTAATCAAAAACGTTTAAACTGGTTATAACGTATCGGAGCCTGTTCAATTGACTAAAATAAAACTAAATAACTGGCTGAAAGTATCCGAATGTTGGTTGAATGACTAACCAAACTAACCAAAAGTAACTAAAAGCACCAAAACGGGCTAAAACGTATCGAAATAGATTAAACCTATGGAAGTAAGTTAAAACTAATACAAATTAACCGAATTTTGATGACTAACCAAAAACACTAAAATTGGGTATAACGTATCGGAACTGGTTCAAATCACTAAAATAATTCAAAACTAACTGAAAATTATCCTTTTTGATGCTTTTGGTTTGTCGTTTAACGACCTTTCAGTTAATTTCAGTTAGTTTTAATTTATTTTAGTCATTTGAACCGGCTCCTATACGTTATTATCAATTTTAGTGTTTTTGGTTAGTTTTGTGGTTTTGGTTATTATTCAGTCAACTTTCGGTTACTTTCAGTTAGTTCCACTTTATTTTCGTCGTTTGAACCGGTTGCGATTGATACGTTATAACCAATTTTAATGTTTTTGTTAGTTTAGGTTAGTCGCCAATATTCGGTTAATTTGAGTTAGTTTTACCTTCCTTTAATATTATGAATCTGTTCCGATATATTTTAGCCCGTTTTGGTGTTTTTATTTGCTGTTGTTAGTTTTGGTTACTTATTGAATCAACTTCCGGTTACTTTTAGCTAGTTCCAATTTATATTAGTCGCTTGAATCGGTTCCGATATGTTTTAATCAAATTTAATGTTTTTGGTTAGTTTTGGGTGGTACTTAAAATTTGGCTCGTTTTGATTAGATTTAACTTATTTTAATGTTTGTAACCTGTTCCGATACGTTTTTTCCCGTTTTGGTGCTTTTGGTTACTTTTGACTAGTTTTGGTTAGTCGTTCAATCAACTTTCGCTTAGCTTCAGTTAGCTCCAGTTTATTTTAGTCATTTGAACCGATTCCGATACCTTATGATCAAATTTAAGTTTAAATAAACAAATTTGTTTATTGACTAACACGATCTCTCACGCGTATGACGTCACGTGACAAATGTAGCATGCACTTTTTCACTATTTGAGGCCCTATATTAGGACAACAGAAACATTTTCAATGTTAAAATAACCTTAAATCGTCATACATTAAAGTGTATTAAGGGAATTTCTGTAAAAAAGTCAGAGCAGCCATAATAACGCATGATTTCCATAACCGCTTGTTGGGAAAAAAGAAAGTGAATCGCTATTGCAAATTTTTATTTTTCTTGAACCAGTCCACCAACAAAACACGTTTTCATTTAATTGGTGCAGACCAACTATTTTAATTTTGAAGAACAATTCTATAATCATACCCAGATTATTTGGTGCAGGCCGCGTATAATCGCCACGTCAAGGTTAAAGTTGGCTGGCGAAGCATTTGCCGATCTTTTGCATCTGGTGTGGGTTTATCTGGGACAATCCAATCAGAAAATATAGAATATTTCGATATCAACAATTATGAATTTATGAAGAATTAGTGTCCTATAGAACCCAGTTCTGCAGTAAATCAAATAAATTATTTTTTAAAAATAATATATTAATTTAACAACTAATTTACAAGTATAAATGATGAGGTTTAAAAAATTGTTGAGGTTCATATAATCGAATGTAAATACAACTCATAATATAATTTATAAAGTTTAAGTTTTGTCTAAATTGACTAGCAATGTGAACAATAAAACAAATTTACTTATTAAAATAAGTTGGTCTTTCCAAAAAAAAATAATTCTCCTTGGACGTAGAAGTACTTAACTTGTGCTCTTATCTGCAACCACGTGATCGGTTGGGACCTCCACTGGAAACCTCTTCCGCCTGTACCTAAGCTCACCCGCTATATCGGCGTATCCAGGGCTTACCGGCAATCCTAGGGATGGCTCCCACCTGGTTGTGTGCAGTTGGTATCTTGGAGAAGTTGATGCATATATAAAAAAAGAGACCAAATTTAGACCAACTTATACCGTTAAATACTTAATTATTCTGGAAAGTATCCTGTGAACCTCAGTTCGACATAGGAGATTCTTAATTGACAACTTGAGAATTTACTGGTTACAGCAGATATCATCAGAACTTAAATTACAATTTTAAGATCAGTAATAATTATAAATAACTATAGTTAAATAATACTATCGATAATTACAGTTACTCAAGATATTTCTTTTCTTTACTTTGAGATATGAAATTCAAAAGAAATTATGATTGAAATTAAAAATTAAAAAAAAAAATATGAAAAAATTATAAAACTTGTCCAAACAGTGGCTCTCGACAACTTCCAGTAGAAGATTTTTTAGATAAATAAGAAAATCGAGGTATAACCTCTCTATAAATGAGTCTTATTATAACTCATAATAAGTAATTTCTATTAATTTTCTTTAATATGGCCTTTGGTACATAAACGATAATTGAAAAACTTAAAAAATCGAGGTACAACCTCTCTTCACATCGAGTCTTATGACTCCAAATAAGTAATTTCTGTTACTTAAGCTATATTTATGGCCCTTGGCACATAAACGATAATTGAACGTAAATTACGTCTCAATTAATTAAAGATAAAAACGAGGTAATCTCTAACTCGCCTTGAGAGATAAATTAAGATAAAAGGTAAAGAGAAAAAACAAGTAAATTCACATATGTGAGTCAACCCCTCATAAATGTAAATTAGTGTCGATGCATCATGGATAAAGCGCGACACGGTAAGTGATAATAATTATATGCTTCGCTTGATGTTACTAATAAACTGAAATGTTAATGAAATAAGCCTGAAAAAACTATGATCAACAATACTACAAAGAAAAATCCAGCGAAATTCTACTCAAATTCAATTAACTACCTTTTATAGGAACATATAAAATTCGCTCTGAGAACCTCCCAGGTAATACTGTTCAATTTAAATGAAAATATGTAAAACCTTATGTATGACCACTAAACGATGAAATAATTACGTTCTCTATATATTTGGATTCAACCACTATCAAGTTACACGAATTTAACCAATAAGATACGCAATTATCCACCAAAAAAACGGTATTCAAATCTAAAGGTCACCATAAAAAATTAAGATTGTTGAAATCGTCAATCACTCGAAAGTGCAATACAAAAATGCTAAACTCTCGCTTTAGCCAAATATAATTAAGTGAATTCGAAATAATTATTACTTATACAGGGTGATACAAATTCGAGTGCATGCATGGGGATCTCGGGAACCGTAAGAGATACGAAGTCGGTTAAATTAAGGCAAAGTTGCACAATTTGATGCCCAACAAGATGCAGTTTTGTACTTTGAAAAATTCCGAATAGTTCCGGAGATATTAGTAAAAAACCGAAAAGCGGCTATTTTATCTTTATTTTTTCCTGACTTTATTTGAATAGATAATATAAAATAAATTTAACATTATTATTGCCACTTTTTCCCCTTTATAAAATAACAGTGTCAAATTTTAAATCTGACGTTTCGTGTCCGGGCCCCCATCATCAACTTCATTTTTTTAAATACGGACCTGGATTTTTTATTTCATTCTTTAGAAGCCTTTGATCTCTCAAATCCAACGATGTATCACACTTACAATATATCAACAAATCTAGATTTTGTCCATAAGAGATAATGTGTTAGACAGAGACGGGGCGATATTTTCTGACCCGATTTCCCTTATGAGAATATTTTTGTTACCGCTATTGGACAAGTGTGATACATCGTTGGTTTTGGGAGATAGCGGTAACAAATATTCTCATAAGTGATATCGGGTCAGAAAAGATCGCCCTGTCTCTGCCTAACACATTATCTCTTATGGAAAAAATCTAGATTTGTTGATATATTGATAAGTGTGATACATCGTTGGTTTTGGGAGACCAAAACCTTCTAAAAAATTAAATAAAAAATTCAGGTCCGTATTTAAAAAAATGAAGATGATGATGGGGGTCCGGACACGAAACGTCAAATTTAAAATTTGACACTGCCATTTTATAAAGGGGAAAAAGTGGCAATAATAATGTTAAATTTATTTTAATATTATCTCTTCAAATAAAGTCAGGAAAAAATAAAAAAAAATAGCTGCTTTTCGGGTTTTTACGAATATCTCCGGAACTATTCGGAATTTTTCAAATTTCAAAACTGCATCTTGTTGAGCATCAAATTGCGCAACTTTGCCTTAATTTAACCGACTTCGTATCTCTTACGGTTCCCGAGATCCCCAAGCATGCACTCGAATTTGTAGCACCCTGTATATTTGAAAAACGAAAAAATTATGCAGGATGAATTAAATATTTTGAGATCAGAAAATTAATCACTTATCGCGTCAGACGCTCTCACCAAGATGACACACTTCGTTTCAGAATTTTGTATGTTCTACCTATTTCGATTTTCAATGCTCTCATTGGGCAGTTTAAACATGTGACAACCGCTATCGGAAACCCGGCGTCAAACTAAGGAAACATTCAACATACGCTAAATGTAGCAATCCATTGTAGATTACATGCTAATTTTACAGGTATTGAACAACGCACTACGTCCTTCATTACCAACTATACGAGATAAGCCCATTCCCGAACAGATGACATCACTTGAGAAAGAAATCTGTAATTACACGAATTCGCGAATTATGGATGGATAAAAATCTGCGTACCTGTTCTCCTTAAGTAGTCAACTGTGCGAAATATATCCATTTACAGATAGGTGTCACTGCCGATAAATATACTGAAAACCATTGACAAATAGATATACTTTAGTGGAGCGGAATAGATTGATATATGATAACTTATATTTCGTTACAACTGGTAATTCTAGGGGAGATAATGAAATTGGTATTCCGGGTGCACCACATAAGTACCCTGTTTATATTGTTAATGCTGCTTCTAAGTTGGTTAATGGTTTGCATGTACATGGAGGGAACCATGTTTCAAGTATCTTGTAGAATAATAAATGTGTTTGTGTATCCAGTTAGTCATCTAGAAACTTTTAACATCATCAACGAATTAAAGAATAAAAAGAGTTCAGGGTTGGATGAGATTTGAACAAATATTGTTAGGGAATGCAGGAATGAACTAATTCCTCCTCTTTGCTATATTATCAGCAATTTCAGTGTAGGTGTTTCTTCCGATAATCTAAAATCGGCTTCAGTTAAAACTCTTTTTAAGAAAGGAGACCCATCTTTTCCTGAAAATTATAGACCTATAAGTCTGTTACCACATTTTTCAAATATCTTTGAAAAGGCAATGCATTCCCGTCTTGTGAATTTTTTAAGAGTCAAAATTTAATAAGCGCTAGTCAGCATGTCTTTTTGGAGGAAAAATCAATAAACACTGCTGTATATGTGTATATGTTTTGTGGGTGCGTTAGTGTCTGGCTTTCAAAGAGGTAAACTTGCACTGGGCTTCTTTCTGGACCTATCAAAAGCTTTTGACAGCTTAGATCACTCAATTCTCCTTAGCAAGTTTAGCACTATGGAGTGAAGGGCCCCCCTCTGGCGTGGATCCGGTCGTATTTGCAGAATCGTACACAAAGGGTTGTTGTTCAGAGTGGTTGTAACTACACACTCTGGGGACTTATTGGTTTCCATGGGTGTACAACAGGGTAGTGTGTTTGGTCCTTTGCTTTTTGTGTGCTACATGAATGACGGGCTCCTGTGTGTCAGACAAGACATATTTGTTGGTTAACTATGCATCAAATGTTTTAACTGTAGCGCCCTCAGTTGATGAGGCTTTGGAGCTGGGACGGCAGAGCTTGAGTTTGGTGGGAAGATGGTTTGAGGAGAGCAACCTTATACTGAATGCAGACAAATCGTCCTTTGTTGTATTTAGAACTGAGCGCTCATCAGCTTAGTGTCCTAGGCATGCTGATTTGCTGTCTAGGGAAGTGACTTTCTCAAATGAAGCTAAATTTTTAGGTATATACATTGATTGTCATCTTAATTGGAGGAAAGCAACCCTGTTAGTGTTGAAAGGGTTTTTTCCAATCCAAAAGAGAGCATTGCGTGTTGTTCTGGGCATGAACTGGCGGGAGTCTTGCAGGGATGTTTCCCGGACCCCTATTCTTGAATTTCAGGGAGTAGAACTTGTGAGAGAAGTGGGCGTGGTTCTCTTAAAAATATAGAACACCCTATTCTTGAAAAAAATTTAGGGGAGGGAGCTAATCCCAAGAGAACTTGAAGTTCTCTTACTAGACATTCAGAGAAATAGGAAACCTAACCTAAAATTGTGTTGTTTGTGTTTGTTTTGCTCTGTTTGTTTTAAGTAAAGTGAGTTCAAACATTCGAAAATAAATATGGAAAATTTTAATGCAATGCTGTGGAATGACATCATTAACGAGGATGTTGAGGAAGCGATGGCAGAATTGGCTATTGGGAGAGATGTTTTGCCTCAAACAAATGCCTTTGAATTATCTGATAGAAAATTTGTGCAATTATTCAGGGTGGATAAGGACCTCTGCCACGACATAATTGACATGGTCACCCCTTTTTTAGCTGAACCCACAAGAACCTCTGCTCTATCCATACAAACCAAGGTAAGTTAGAAATTGTAGTTATTCGAAGCTATAAGTACTTATGTTCTCAGAAACTTAAAATTTACAATGATTTTTAGGTACTTGCTGCTCTGAGATTTTATGCTTCAGGCAGCTACCAGGAAATTACTGGTTCAAACAGTTTTGTGGGTATTAGCCAGTCTTCAACCAGCCGAGCTATGAATGAGGTCACAAATGCCTTAAATCAACCTGAAATTTTAAATACTGTAATAAGGTTCCCTCGAAATATCGAAGAGTTGCAAACTATTCGAACTAGGTAAATAAATAACCATAAAATCACAAATAGAGCACAACATAATATTGTTTTTAGCCAGGAATAAAAAAAAAATTAAATTGTTACGTAATTTAAGATTGGTTAAGCAGTTTTTTCATCCTGCCCAAAGAGTATGGATACTGTAGTTTTTTAAAACACTAACTTATTTACTTTGTTTCCTGCACCTTATTTTCAATTTGCAATAATTGAAATTTTAGGTTACTTTATTAGCTTTCTCACTATTTTTTTTAGGTTTTATGAAAATTACCAATTCCCTGGAATAATTGGGTGCATTGACTGCACTCATGTGAGTATTGTGGCTCCACCAGCTAATGATGAGCATGTTCCTGAACATGTTTATGTGAACCGAAAGAATTATCATTCACTTAATGTACAACTAGTAAGTTTAATTGAAACAAAATTAAAAAAAAATACCTACTTACATTTACTTTTCTTTTAGATTTGTGATAATAATCTTAAGATATTAAATGTAAACTCAAGATTCCCAGGGTCCACTTATGACGCACATATTTGGAGAGAATCCACAGTCTCTAATTTAATGGAACAATTATACAGGAGGGATCCTGCAAATGTTTTTTTCTTGCTGGGCGATTCAGGTGAGGATTATTAGAAAATGAGTACATTTTATTTCTGCATTTTTATTCATTACTAAAGTAATTTTTTCTTATTTTTTATTTTAATTTTAGGGTATCCTACTCGCCCTTGGTTACTTACTCCAATTTTAAATCCACAAAATGGTGGGCAACAATGGTATAATGACAGATTATGTTCTATAAGGTCCATCATTGAACGGTGTAATGGTGTACTTAAGAACCGATTTAGGTGTTTGTTAAGATATCGCACCTTACATTACCACCCAACAACAGCTGGAAAAATTGTAAATGCCTGTTGTGTTCTCCATAATTTATGTATAGATAGAAATATACCAGAACCAGGCGAACCTCATATTGAAGAACCCGATTATGGCATGTACAATATGCCAAATTTACTTGACAATATGCCACAGCTAATTAACCCTGATTTGGGAGCCGGAAGGGATTTGCAGCAGAACATTATTGCTAATCATTTTAATGGATAGTTTAGTTACTATTTCAAGTTTGTTAATATATTTAAATAAGTGTTAATGTACATAATGTTACTATATAACGTAACCATTTTTCTTAGATTTAAGGGTCGTCATGCTACGTTACATACAAAAAAATGCTGTTTCTTGATAGATTATAATTATCTCTTTCTTAAATGTTATATTTTTGATATTTTTTGGTTAGGTTTCCTATTTTGTAATATGCATTTATGAGTAAAATAAAACATTCCCAATAGTGAAATATTATATTTACCAACTATAACAAAATGACTTGAGAGCTCATAGGTAATCTAAATGAAATAATCTTTTAGCAACCAAATTAAAATAAAAGCTAAAGATTTAATAAACGTACCTATAACTGAATAACCATAGGTTCCTAAAAATTATGAAAAAAACAAACTAAAAAACGAGAAATAAATACTTTTCTACTAACATTCAAAAAAAAAATTTAACCTATGATTATATCACAGTTTTACACATTTTCATTTGGATAAGAAGAGATCAATAAAAATATTTTATTCTAATAGTGGAAAATGTACAGGATGATCCCTAAATTGATAGCAAATCAAGTGATTTCTTGTCAGAAATGAATTATGTTTACAGGAACCATTGTTTAAAATTTACCAAATAATTATCAGGCAAAATAAAAACATTGACTTAGGAATCACCATGCATAGG
>MU184409.1:0-13734 GCA_016904865.1 Pissodes strobi | reverse complement strand
CATAACATACCGAGTGTTCAAAAATTGTTTTTGAATTTTTTTAAACAATTTTTTTTGAGACTGCAAACAATTTTTTTTTAATTTTTAATTTTTTTCTCCTAAAATACTATAACGAATAAGGTAAAATTTTTGTATTTCATAAAGTCGACTAAGATGATCCGAAATATGCAAAAAAAAAACGGGGAGTCTAATTTAAAAAAAAGTAAGTTTGGTATATCACGACTTTGCGACAGACCCTGTATAATCGAAAATATTTTTAAAATATGCATTTTATAAGAGCCTACAATTTTCCTACATAAATATTTTGTCTAAGTTTAATAGTTTATGAGATATCTTCCGAGGGAGTATTAAATGGACACCCTGTATATGACTATTTCACTAGAGTGTTTTTTTACTGATAAAACGTCATAGCAACTACTCGTTTCCTACTGACAAAACTACTAGCTGCCCGTTAATTGAGTGGTTTTTTAGCGACAAAACTATGACAGGTCCATCAGAAAGGTGTCTGGTATAACTATTATTGTGAGTTAGAAAACGTCATTGAAGCGTCTTTTTAGTAAGCTTCTGTTTATTAATACGGTGCATTGTCTAGTTTTTTCTCGTGAAATAGTCATGATGAATACCACTCGAGAAAACATTGTGTAGGCAAAATTATTCTCAAGGTTTTATTCAAACTAACCCAAACTTTCATACCTTTCGAAAATTTTGCCTACAAATTTTTTTCTCTTGTGTTAAATGAAAAATTAGCATTTAAAAAAATTATTCATTGTTTACTACGTGCTATGTCCTAAAAATATCCTACCAATCTCATCAACGATGAGAATTATTTCTACTTTGAAATAATAATGTAATAGCATACAGCCTGTTTCAGAATTGGTGCTACTCCTATAATATAGTTTTATCCACAATACCGAAACAGAATTTTTACACTCAACGTGCGTTTCACTAACTATGTTAACTATGTTAAAATCATATCTGACTCACTATCAGTGTAAAGGATTATTGTCCATATTTTTATCCACGGGTGTGGTCGACTCGAATCGCCCGGTGAAATACCACCACATTGGTTTAGGTGGCGTGAAATGACCTCTGGTCACAGGGTAGAAAAGAAGATCAAAATATTCCGAAAGTAAAATAGAAAATAGTCACCCATTCGGATCTGCGGGTGGAGGCCTGTGGCGACCATCAGACATGAACGTATCCAGGATAAAAATAGACTGCGATTAGATTCCTGCAACATAAGAGACATCAACACAAATATGAACTCGGTCCACCAGCACCTATCACCGAATAAGGCTCATACTTTAACTCTATCAGAAACAAAAGTGAAATCAAGCACTACACATTTTCACTTGAATATACCCGGATATGACCTTTACTCCCGATTACGACATAACTCTGGTTTAGCTGTTTTTATATGAGAAGACGTTATTATACGATGTGATTTGGTTCAAATTAAGCACATATCGAGCAACCAAATTCATTTGTCGCTTGTATAGACCTCCTAGCGAACACCAATATAACCAGATTTTCCCAAACCTTGATTTTCTACAGATTAACTATTCAACGGCAGAAATTGTCATAGTAGGAAACTTTAACACACATAACATTGACTGGATAAAACACTCCAACAAAAACGACGACGAAGGACAAGAAGCCGAGTCTTTTGCTATAAGTCACGGACTTACTCAGCTGGTTGAAGAACCTACCAGGATTCCTGAACGACAAAAAGACTTTGCCAGGATTTATTCTTAATAACTAATCCTGGCCTCTACACCGTAACTATCCAACTCCAACCTCTGTTGAACTCATCAGACCACAATCTTATCACCACACCCTGCTAACTTGCTATTAAAACACAGGAGACACATGTACCCCGAAAAGTTTGGCACTACAAATCTGCAAAGTGGCGTGAACTTCACAAATATCTTTCCTTTCCTTTGAGAGATATCTGCTTTACAAATTAAAACACCTCTGAATGATGAGATAACTCAAGTTATCGTAGCTGATCTGGAAGCTTTCATCCTATCTTCTGTAAAACGTATGTCAAACAGTAAACCATTGTGTTGGGGAAACACCCCAACACGTGTATAACTTTCGTTTTTCACCGGATAGTTTGATGATAACATCCTGTGTGTATGTAGTATATGAATGAGCCATAATAGATCCACGAATAGATTTATTTAACCCCAGGTACACAGAAATTTATGCATTTAAATCAGCCTATGTCAGTTCTTCACGATCCCTCAGTCCCAACCTGGATAGACGATCCCTTAGTTCGAACCTGTACACCAGTACTGTCAGTATAACAGATTACAATATAGCAACTTTTTACTCGCAAAGGAAAACGTTTGTAATCGTTTTCAATTTAATGTATCATTGTGTCAGTCTGTGTTGTGTGAGCAACCACGTGTCAAATAAAGAAAGAAAACAGTTTCTACCCTTTCAATCTCAAATGAATTCGGTATGTGCCACACCCCACTTTTTATTATGTGGTTTTGCCGCTAAGCGGCCAGCTAGAAGCTCGAAGCAATTAGTTCAGTGCGTAAAAACACTCATCTGAGTAGGATCTATCTAGTCAGAGCTCTCCTAGATTTTCACCGCAAAAGGTCCCACCCTTTTAGGCAATTTCTCCATTTGTATTCACAAATATTACAGAATATTTACTGCACCTCAGTTATCTTTATTCAAGATTGGACAAAGACCTCATTTGGGCAGTTTAACCCAATTCCGCAAAGCCAGAAAGATAGCCTCCCCTTTGGAAAATTGAACATAAGGTGGCGGATTGACATTCCTGGTCCAATAAGTTCTGCAAACAAGGTGAAAGCGGGATTTTATGGTTTCCGTAAAACAAACAAAAGTTAAGTGGAAAAGTAACTAAGTAAAATCTCTCCCTGTTGAAAGATACAGGTAAAGCAATCAAAGTCAAAGTCAAAGTAAAGTTCAAAGGTACAATGTGTGAACGTTGCTAATTTAATTTAATTGAAGACAGAAAACTCAGTTAAAATTAACAAATCAAGACTTTTTACTAGATATTAATAGTTAAGAACCTTTTGTAATATTAGTTGTATGTGTGAATGAAAGAATACTTGGAATTAATATAAAAAATGCTTTATTTATATTTATAATATTCAAATGCAATTTACACCTGCATTATTAAATTAAATCAAACCGAATACATGTTTCAGTTCATCCTATAGATACAATATCACTACCCTATGGTAATACATTTTATTAAAAGTGGTTAATTAATAATTAAGATACCACCCCCTCCTTTATGGTTTTAAGCAATAGAAAATCAATTGTTTATCCCGACCACATGGTTTGGGAAAAACAGTAATTGCTAAATATGCCGCCAACCGCAAGTAACGCCGAGATCCGACAGCCCAAAATCGAAATACATTCCTTACTACTAGAAACCAGTGTAAGCGGACTATTGACGAGAGCTATAACGAGCAGATCAAGAACAAGCTCCTCAACTATCCTAACGGATCAAGATCCCTTTGGTCAGCTGCCAAAGCTAGCAATTAGGGTTTCCCAACGACGTCAATACCATCACTGACCCAATATGATGGCTCAATAGCGGAAACGGCCAAAGGAAAAGCGGAAATTCTTGCCGAAAAGTTTGCATCAAATCCTATCTTAGATCTTCAATAAAGGACTTCCACAACTATCACGAGAGTTAATTCCTTAATGCCAGGACTGGTATTTCACCAACGTGAAGGGAAACAAACGAATACTCAAAAGCCTAGACACTAACAAGGCACAAGGACCAGATGGCGTGCCAGCAATAGTGCTTAAGAAATGTGCTGCTGAACTAACAGCTCCACTATGTAGGCTTTTCTCCCTATCATACAGAAATGCATGCTTTCCTTCCCGCTGGAAATGGGCTCAGGTGCAACCAATCCTGAAGAAAGGCAAAAAACGATTCCAAATATCTTTCGTTCAAATGCCTTAGTTCCCATCATGTCCAAAGTCATGGAGAAACTGATCATAACACCAACTGGATGAAACATCGCAAGACCGACAACAAAGGTAGAGAAGCTGAAGCATTTGCCAGCAGCTACTGGCTTACTCAACTTGTAATCTCTCTAACCACAAATTCTGACCATTACACAATTGCAGTTGGTCCGCCATTAGATAGTTCCGACCACAAACAAGCAGCAAGCCGCACGAAGATTCCCACCTCGAAAAAAGACTCGTTCAACGAATGAATACCCGTCACGACTAATCACATGCTCCTCTCAATAATTCATCTAAGGGAATTAAACGATAAAAATCTGGGATTTCGATGCACAGGCATCCTCAAAAAAAACTACTCAGAGTAGCCAAAAGCGCATTCTCATTAAGCCACTTCAATTAACAGAATTTCCAATTATTCGGAGATAACTAAAATAAACGCGTGCGACGCCCAATCCCATCAACCAATCCCAAAGCATTATACTACGGAGCCGGAAACAAAGCCTTCTACCATCTTCACGAGCTAAATTCAATTTGTTGAGAACTGAATCGTTTCGCAACTCGGATTCATTAAACTTTCTCGATCGAGAGGACGACGAAACCAGGTCAAATCAAATCAAATCAAATCATTTATTCACCACCATGTTACAAAGAATAACACAGGTTTCGTCACAATAAGGCTGTAGTAATATTACATTTCAAAGATATAAAACAAAACGTAACAAGAATTAAACTGACAAAAATAGAACAGTGGTTCAGTGACCATCAAATATACGGATACACAAACATTTAAGTTTATAGAAATATCCACACATATATAAAACTATAACGCGCACCGTTAAAGGACATATAGGTGCCTATAAAATAAAATAAAATAAAAAAAAAACAAAAGAACGCATCTAAAATTGTCACAAACTCCTGTAAGTACATATTATATACGTAATACAATGGCACAATCTGGATGCCGGCGCGACATTTAATTATTCTACATCTTGCAGATAAGCTGTGAACTCCACAATACTATAAAAAGTCTCGGATAAAAGAAGCTTTTTAATTTTTTTCTTAAAGGATTGAGGCGGGTTTATGTTTCTTATGGCCTCAGGCAACATATTGTAGAGTTTGCTGCCACAATATACCGGAGTTTTCTTATAAGCCTCACGATTATGTCTATCTAGATAGATATTATTTCTACTCCGCGTACAGTACCCATGACTAAAACCATTTGTCCGAAAGGAGTGTTTATTTTTATGAATATACAACAATAGCTTAAAAATGTAGATAGACACAACCGTTAACAGATTATGTTTTTTAAATGTATCCCTACAAGTGGTTGTATAGGGTAAGTCGAATAAAAGACGAATTATTCGCTTTTGAATTATAAGTACTCTCTGGACTTCTACTGCCTGGCCCCATGTTATTATGTTATAAGCAATTGCTGAGTAACAAAATGCGTAATAAACATTGAGCAGAATATTCTTGTTTCTTAATGAATTTTTTAAAGAACCAATTACATAGTAACTTTGGTTCAATCTGGAGCACACTTTATTTATATGTTCGTTCCACGAGAGGTTGCAATCGACATGAAGCCCAAGAAAATTTATTGAGTTTTGAGGGCGCAATATATATTCCCCAAACTGAAATACAAAGTCGCACGGATTGACTCTCATAGAAGTCACTTCCAAGCAGACAGTTTTAGAGTGATTGATGATTAGTTTGTTACTTCTGCACCACGTGGAGAATTGATCAAGCACCGTTGATGCAGCTTCACAAATGTCTTCCTTGCAGGAACCATGAACGACAATCGAGGTATCGTCAGCATACATAAATACTTGACCCCTTGTGATATATTCTGGAAGATCATTGATGAACATCAGGAAAAGTAGAGGGGCCAACGAACTTCCCTGAGGAGTACCGAGATTTAGATCAAAACCATCAGACAGAGTATTATTAATACTTACAAAGATTTTTCTATTCGTTAAAAATGAACATATCCAGCTGTTTAAATAACCCCTAATTCCCAATTTTAAAAGCTTTTCACCCACAAAGCCTTTGTCTACAACATCAAACGCTCGCGTTAAATCAAAGGAGAAAATAACAACCTTTTCCCCACGATCCACCTTAGAAGCCACATGTTGAATCAGGTTCGCAGCAGCTGATTCAGTAGATAGCCCAACTCTAAAGCCATGCTGACATCCACTCAAGACACTGTACTTACTCAAGAATACTGTCAATCTATCGCATACTGCCTTCTCAAATATTTTGGAGAATATGCTGAGAATCGAAATAGGCCTGTAATTTTCAACACTCTCTGCATCGCCCTTCTTAAAAATCGGCACAACTTTGGCTTCCTTTAAGCACTCCGGAAATTTGCCATTTCTGATTGACACATTTAACAGCTCAGCCAGTATTGGTGAAATTTCAGTACACATAGCCTTAATCAGTTTAATGGGAACTTCATCGAGTCCAGAAGATTTTTTATTCGGGAGTTCATAAATAATCCGCACTATATCATCTTGGGTTATGTCGTCTATGAAACAAGAGTTAGAGATTGTTCTCCCAGAAACAGTACACGTATCAGATAAATTATCTTCAAAGTATGATCTTACCTTTTCATTCACGGCTGAGGACAAATATTGACCAAAAGCGTTGGCTATATGGGGTTGCTTAATTTTTTATTCTCATGGTTAATAGAAGTTATATGTTGTTTTGTACATGTCTTGTTTTGAAGTTCATTTACAATATTCCACGTAGTTCTAATTTTGTTATTTGATAACAAGATTTTTTCATTATAATATAGGCTCTTCTCTTCTCTAATCTTAAGTTGGAAGTTTTTTTTTGTCATTTTAAACCTATTGTTTAATTCATCGTCATGGATACGGTGCCTTAACCACCTCAAATTATCCAACTCTTTGTGCAATGTTTGTAAATCTTCAGAGAACTGTAGTTTATTTTTCTTCGCATTGTTATGTTTTAGTCTTTTGGGAAATGAAGAAGCATTAAAACACCATAAAAAGCAATCATAAAATCGAAGAAACTCCGAATCGGGATCACAAGAATGCACCCTATAGTTAAGATCCGAGAAGAGCTTTTTACATTCATTAATTGCCATCTTGTTTATGGGTCTAAATGTCTGAGTTGATTCTGAATTATTGTCAATATTTGTCGGGTCAGAAATAGAATTCGATACTATTATTAATTGACCATGATGGTCGGAAATACATGGATCAAAATTTTCAACATTTAAAAAATTTGGCTGGTTTGTAACGACATAATCTAATATTGTTGAGGAATTTTTTTCAATTCTTGTAGGCGTATCCACCATTGATTTTAAATTAAAAGATTCAAAAAGGTCTGATAAAATTTTATAATTTGTACCGGCAGCCAGTTTGTCCACATTTAAGTCACCACACAAAATAAGAAAATTAAAATTTGCTGTGGCCCTTCTTAAGATTTCCGCTAAAATGTCTATGCAAACATTAAAGCTACCAGAGGGCGGTCTATATACATTAACAATACAGAGATCTTCAATGCTAACAGCTGAGCACTCCAATGTCATTTCAACAGAAAAATTAGTTAGGTAAGTAACCGGGAATGCATTTACAGAAATCTCATTGTCAATGTAAATTGCAGATCCGCCATGTTTATGCGCACTACGTGCAAAATGACTTTTTAGGGAAAAGTTTCGTATATTAGTGTTAAGTATTTTTTCATCACTAAGCCAGTGCTCGTTAAGGCACAAGACGTTAATGCTATACTTATTACATAAAAAATCAATCAAATTTATTTTATTAGACAAACATTGAACATTGATATGAAATACACTAAGACACTGTGTATTAGTCAAATTAACTACGTGATTATTTACCGATAAATGGGAGTCTATATTAAAGTTTTTATTAGAGCCTAAGTTTGTTCTGTGAAACTTAGTTGTGAAAGTCTTGGGTATAAAAAATTAGGTTCTTTGAAAGTGATACAGTCATTGGTTTTATGAACGTCATTGTCAAATTGCAGAGACAAATCCTGGCTTCGATTAAAGTTATTTAGACTAGATTCTCCTACCTTGGTTCTCTCCCTATTTATTACATCTGTATCACTATTTGTTACGTTTGCATCACTAATCTCATTTTCCCGAATCACACAGTAATCAGCGTCTGAAGTAGTTTCCACTATAGAGTTCACAAAAATTAAATTTTTAGTGCAGCGATACTGCATCAAGCTAATAATTTCATCACATATACGGTTTTTAGGGAGGATATTACCGTTACTGTCACTAAGATTTAAGAAGTTTAATTTATTTGGAATTAAATTATTTATTCTTAAAACAAATTGGCTTAATCTAACGTTAAATTTTTGAATGTATTTGCTCATTTTATTATGTTTTAAATACGGCACAGATGCAATAATAATGTTGGTATGGCAGCATTTTTTCACTGTGTCACTAATATGCCTAAACAATGGATATTTATTCGAATACTTAAAGTCATTTGTTCCAGCCATAATTATTAGGTAATCGTTGTTTGAAAGACTTCTTGTTAAGACCTCAGCACTTTGAACTACCTGGTGTAAAGAGGCATGAGGCTTGGTAAAACCTTCCACTATCAAACTTTCACTCTTTGGTCTTGATCCCAAAATACTACCCAAGTTTTTTGCCCATTGATCACCCAAAATTAATATTTTTTTAACTGATCCTTCACCGGAATTTGGAAATATTTTTGGAGATATTTTTTGTTGGTTGCAGCTAATTGATTGTAAATGAGAGTTAGATGCTGCTTCACGAATTGGCATATGCGACACTGATTCAGACACAGTTTGCGTGCAGCTATCTACCTTTTGGCAAGAAACCGGGAATGTTTTTTCCACGCAATTATCTGTTGTCGTTTCGAGAGATCGAAAATCCTCAGTCATCAATGATACACTCCTGATAGTCACTGTCTTACTTTGTGTAGCTGCATCCGCAGTCTCTTTCTTTTCCACGTGGATTAACTTGTTAAGCTCTTTCAATTTCTTGTTCAACTCTTTAATAACATCATCTTTCACGTTTATGAGTCTATTCAGTTCCTCTTCGTTTTTTGTGGCTTCCTCTATCATTAATCTATTTACGCCTATAAGCTTCTCTATATGCTTGGATTTATCCAAATTATCCTCTGTAATTTCTCCTAGAGTTTTCTCAAGTAAATCCATTTCATTGTTGCTTACATCATATTTCTGTTCGCAACAGTTGATTAGATTGTCTCTTATTTGTTTCAATTTAAATTTATGAAGGCAAGACTTATGAAAAACAGAGTGGCAGTTAACACATATAAAACTTACAAAATTTTTATTTTTACAGCAAGCATATGTAACAGTGGGTGCCATTATTCACCAAATTCCGAAGAAAAGAAAATTGAAGAATAACATAACAATAACGAAAGTTGAGTACGGCCCTGTGTCTGTATAATTTTAGATAAACATCAGTTCAGGTATATATTCCCAATGTAAACAAACCGATGAGCATTGAAATCACTTTGCACAAAAAATATTTAAGATAATTTTAATAGAGAAACCGTTAAGATTTATTATGGCACATTTTCGAGTTTTTCTCAATGAACACAAAGTGTAACAGAGATACAGGCAACACAGTTAGAAGCGTCACTTTTTTATGAACACAACGATACCAATTACGCGTATTAATATTTGACTTTTACACTCAAGAAAGTCGATTTTTAACGGACTTTAAAGGATCCTTCAGCAGTTTATTCGTATTCAGGTCAGCCGGCATATCTACGAGGGTTTTCCCGTTATTACCCACGAATGCGTTCAGGACCATGTGAAGGCAGTGGGGTAGCCAGGTGGGGGCCAGGGGGGGCGCTTGCCCCTCCGCCCCCTTGCTTGGCGCCCCCTTGTCGCTTGATACCCGTATATACAATAAACACTTAATACTTTTACACCTTACTCATGTAATTAAAATGCCTCAAATATAAATTTAAAAATATCTACGTATTTGCATATATTTTTTTAAGAATCAAAAGCAATACGAGAGCCTCGACGCGGTAGGCGGCAGTCCTTGAGTCGGGTCGGCAAGTGATGCAAGTGATGTGTTTGATTGTTTTGCCGAATAGTTATTTATTTTTTGTCTATCTGCATGTCGATTGTCGGCCTCCGCACGTGTTTGAAGTTTTTTCTTTATTTAAACCGGTTAGACAATATTTGAGAATTTTGAGATTGAGATTATTCCATTTAGATTTAGTCTATTTTTGCTAGTGCAAGAGGGAGTTTAGATTTAAAATGGATAAAAAAGAAAGAAGTCGGGCGCCCAATTTAGGGAAGAAAATCGGGAAAAAAATTTAAATTAGCGGCAAACGAAAGCAGAAAATTAGCTGATTATTTCAAAAATACTGCCGAAGCCGGACCTAGTGGGTAAGAAAATTGTTTTTTTTTTTAATTATTAATTATTGTTTTCTTTTTCTTTTTGAGTAAAATTTTACAACATTCTATTGACATTAAATTAACATTGTAGAATTAAAGAAGTTCCTATCATTCCTCTCGAATCACCCACACTGTGTGGTTCGGATTTTTCTGGCAACGAAAGTTCAAAAGAAAGCGAGGAAGGTACCTACGAAAATTATAGCAATGACGATGTGGAGGAGGAAATGGTCGAGATGGAAACTGACCTTGTAGAAACGTTGACAGGTCTGTCTAAATAATATGGTCAAATTTAAATTCATTCAAATATAATTGTTAATTTATTTTACTTTTAGAAATCGACTTCAGTTTTGGTGCTACTAGTAGTAGCAGTGGCAGTGGCAGCGTTATTTCTTTACTGGAGTATAGCTCTGATCTATTACTATTTAAAGAGAAACATATGACTACAGAACTAATTAGAGAATTAATTTTGGTAGGACCCTGCCAACCAGGACTTAAAGAAAACTTTAATTTTAAATTAGATTCCCACAATAGGCGATTTAATGTAAGTTGGTACTATAAATCCAAAAACGGAGAAAAACAAGTAAGAGAATGGTTAATTTATTCGCCTAGAGCTAATAAAATGTTTTGCTTTTCTTGTTGGCTCATCTCAAATAATAATAAAAGTGTTTGGGCTGATCCCAATAAAGGAAATAAAAACTTTAAAAAGGGCATTGAAAAAAATATAAAACATGAGAGAACCGAAATTCACCGCGATATGCAAAATAAATATATTAGTGCAAAATTACGTATCATGAAAAATCAGACAGTTATTCAGGAACAATTGCAAAAAGAAAATCAAGAATTAAAAAGAGACCGGGAAATGTTATTACGAATTTTTCATTTAATTTTGCATATGGCCAAACAATATATATCATTTAGAGGTCACTCTGAGAGCCAAAATTATTCAAATAGGGGTAACTTTTTGGAACTTTTAAATTTCTTCAAAACATATGATATTCTCTTAATGAAAAGTTTGTCAAACCAAAATAAAAATTCGACTTACACAAGTCCTCAGATACAAAATGAATCTTAGGTTTGTTGGCAAATGAAGTCTTAAATAATATTACCAGGGACATAAGGAGAGCAGTGTATTTTACCCTTATTGTGGATTCGACTCAGGATATCACAAAAAAAAGAACAACTTTCCTTATCCATTCGGTTTGTGGGTGAAATAGGATATCCTGAAGAGAGGTTTTTAAAATTTGTTGATATACCCAGTGGATCAGCCGGAACATTTTACAATGTGTTCAAAAATGAGTTAACCAGCTTAAATTTAGATATATTATTATGTCGTGGACAGGCTTACGACGGGGCTAGTGCAATGTCAGGGCATTTGAACGGTTTGCAACAGAAACTAAAAAACGATGTGCCTGAGGCTATATATGTACACATATTGTTGTGCACATAAGCTAAATTTAGCTTTAGTAGATTCAGTAAATTCGTGTGCAGCAGTAAAATTATTTTTTGGGAGCCTCGAAAAAATATATGTTTTTATAATGGAAAGCTTCCCGAGACTTAAATGTTTTCAAGTCATTCAAGAATATTATGACAAAGACTTAAGTCTAAAAAACTGTCAACGACTCGATGGGCAAGTCACTCCAGAGCTGTTAATTCCATATTTGAAAACCTTCCCGCTATATTAGAGGTTCTGGAAAGCATCTCATCTGGTGAAATTTTAAGTACAAATGCAAGTCAAATGATTGATGCTTCTGGAATTTTAACTTATATAAAATCTTTTGCTTCTTTGCTTTTGGAAACAAACACTTTCAGTTATTCAAATTTTATCTAATTATTTACAAAAAGTCGATATAAACATATCAGCAGCAGTTTCTTTAATTAAATCAACTATAAATAATTTAAAATCATTAAAAAATGACGAATCATTCAACAGCTTTGAAGAAAAGGCTAAATAAACTTCAAGTAAGTATGACTTGCCGAATGAGCTCACAAAAAAAAGATCTAGAAAGGTAAAACTTTTTCACGATGGAAATACTTCTGGGCACATTGAAAATTGCACAAGACAAAATTTTAAAATTTCTGTATTTCTTTGTACTAGATACATTTATTCAAACATTAACACAGAGATTTGATGACTTTTTTATAATCGCAAACAAATTTTCATGCTTAGAGGCGGAAAATATCGCTGTTTCCGAAGAAAATACAAAATATTTGTATGATTTATGCATTTTTTACAAATCTTCTATCCAACCGGAAGTAGTTGATGAATACAAATCGTTTTGTAGTCTATTAACTGAAATAAATGAGGAATATAAGTTAAAAACTGAAGAAATATACCCTTTCTTAATTTCCAAAAAATTGGAATCAGTTTTTCCTAATTTATGCAAAATATACCGAATTTTTTTAACAATTGCTACAAACATTGCAACAGGCGAAAGATCTTTTAATACACTAAGAAATATTATAACATATAATAGATCGACCATGTCCGAGGGGACATGCTTCTAATATTGATTTGCAATCTATAATAGACAAATTTAAAACCATAAAGAACAGAAGAATTATATTATAAAAATCGTTGCACTTAGTATTTAGTGTGAGTAACTAGAGTATTTTAGTATTTAGATTTACATTAATTTTATTTTTATTAATGAAAGTAATAGGTATTGTTTTTTGTTCATAAGTACATTTCTTTAATGTATCCTATTTATTTTTGTTTCTTTGACTGGTATTATGCTCATTTAATTTTTTTAAATACATTTTATGTAAAAAACGTATTTTGATAAATGTGCGCCCCTGATATGTTTGCCCCCCCCCCGCCCCTTAAGGCTGGCTACGCCACTGTGTGAAGGGTGACAAACTCCAGGGTGATTTACGCATCGATATACGCCAGACAAAACGGCCTGTGACAAACGAAAATCAGATTATTTTTTTCTTAAAAAAGTGTCGACGTTTCGACTTTTGTTAAGTCTTTTTCAAGACTATTTTTCCAAAGATAGAATCCTTATTTAATGAAAATCGAAACGGCAAAAATAAGACTGTTTTTTATTGTTCCTGCACCTGTTATTCTCTGCATATTAATAATAATGTCAAATGTAAGGTAACGTTTTAACGTATGAGATATAAGTTTTGAAAAAAAACTCAGCAGGCTTAATCAGCAAAATAACGATATTTTATTTATTAATGGTTAATTTTACATCTTTTGACAATATAAAAACTAATCTACAAAATTGATAGCGGACCATGGTCGTCAATGGCACGCAGTTTGGTTAAGACTTGTCTCATTTTCCTTTGGATGATGTTCGGGTCCACTTCCCAAATTTTTCAAAAAATTCGAAACCGCAATTGCTGTTCATTTTGGGTCTCCCAACC
>MU184408.1:126107-142669 GCA_016904865.1 Pissodes strobi | reverse complement strand
GTCACTCCCCGTAATCAAACTGCTCTCACCAGTTTGACGTCCCTGCCTGACTAGGGATAGTTTATGATAGTAATGTCTTAGTCAAAAAGTGTTTAGTATAACAACTGATTCCAAATTTGGTTCGGGATATTTTTTCTCCCAGAGACTATTTTTTTCCAGATCGCTATCAAAGAAGAAAAATGAGGTGAAATAACAAGCAACTAGACATGACCAAACTAGCATAAAATAAAACTATATACAAAAATACCAAAAGAACAACTAACACAAAACTTGAGCAGCAACAATTAAAATATAAATAAAGGAAGCAGATATTAACAAAAACTATGGTCAAAATAGGAAAAAAATCGGACAAAAGGAAAAGATGAAGGAAACTCAAGGACAAAAGGCCCCTAAACGATGGAGGGAAAAGGAAATCGATAGAATACGCAGAGATTAAGAAGACTATCAAGAAAAGGATAGCAAAAGCAAAATCAAAAGAAAGAACCAAGGAATAAAAATAGAAATATATATAGAGAATAACAGAAATATGAGATGCAGGGCATAAAAACCAATATTGAAGAAGGTATTAGAAGGTATTATAAATATCACACAATTATTTGATACAGCTGTGATCCAACACTTAAATAAAGAACGTAAACTCAGAACTACAACCAGAAATGAGCAAATCTGAAATAAAGAGAGCACCGAAAGAAATGAAAAACCACAAAATACCTGGAAAAAACCGAGTAACCGTAGAAATGTTAGAAATGCTGAAAATATTGTTATCAATTCTCTCCACACTCTACTAAATAAAATATTGAAATAGAAAAGAATCCCTAAAGACTGGAACGATTCCAAAACCATCGTCCTACACAAGAAGGGAGATAGAACAGACCTAAAAAACTACCGGCCCATAATACCCCTTAATGTAATCTACAAGCTCTTCAAAAAAATTAGCGAGTCTACTAGTACTCTAGACACTGATGTGTAAACATATCCTATGTCGACATGCACAAATATTTCAGCAGCCCTCATAAAATCACTGCGCATGGTTATGATGTCACAGCCGTTTACACATTTCCGTCCCCATCCGCATGCACATTTCCGTCTTATTTGCCGAAATTTACCCTCATGCCGCCGCTTTAGATGTTTACACATCAAAAAAAAAAATTCTAACCACTAGGCTAATAACAAAATTCGACGAATAGCAATCGAAAGAACAGGCCAGTTTCGGAACCTTTTTAAAATTAAAATTCTAATAGAATGAGCCAACGAATATCACCTCCCACTATACGAAAAAGCCACTGACAGTGTTGAACACTGGGCAGTAGAAAACTCATTAATTAATTGCATAATAGAGTACAAATATACAGACCTGGATAACCAACATATATAGACAACCAACAACAACATTAATTACAATCCATGAGGGAACAAGCGCAATACACATAAGATGAGGTGTCAGACAGGGCGACATAATATCACTTAAGCATTTTAACCAAACCCCAGAGGATGTTTTAAAAAATTAAACTGGGAAGGAAAAGGTATAGAAATATGTGACAAAGACTCACCAATCAAAGATACGCGGTCGATATTACTTTGATAGCAGACAAGTAATAATAACTGACGGAAATACTGGTAGAACTAGATACAGCAGCCAAAAAGGTAGGCCTTAATATGATCTACGTCAAGACAAAAACCATGACGAGCATAGATGAAGACATGACAGCCAAATTGGGACAGGAAAAATAGAACAAACAGATGAATACATATATTTGGGACTAATTATTAAACTCAACAAAGAAAAACAAACAGCAAAAATTAGGAGACGAGTCAGACTAGTTTGGCAGCATACGGAAAATTAAGCTACATCCATAATATCCACAATACCAAAGTATATAATCCTCACCTGTGGATCCCAAACATGGACACTCACAAAGAAAAACATGGAAATAATAGCAGAAGCAGAAAGATCAATGAAAAGACAAATATTACATGTAACACCGATGGACAGAAAGAGAAATGAGTGGATAAGAAATAAAACGAAAGTAAGAGATGTTAGAAGAAAGGTAGCCCAATCACAATATTAGACAAGAGGACGACCGATGCAAAAAACATTGTAAATCCAACTTTCCATACTGGTTGCTCAACTTAAATGGCGTGCTTGGACAGTATTTTACGGGTAAAGAAAGCACTAAATGAAAATCTTAAATAGTTCTGTGCCAACGAAGAGGCAAAGAGGAAAAAATGCAGTTTATTAAAGCGATAAAAGTGGTAAATAATAACATCAGAAATAGAGAAGAAATATAGCAGCTAAATGTTCAAGGATGAATGGTAACGACGATATTGGTTAGCAGGAGTGGATGGAGTAAACTGAAATAGAAAAAGAATAGGACCATAATTTAAAGCTACATTTTATTAAGACATCTTTGAATGAAAATAGAAAAGTATGATTACAAAGTAAAATCCTATATTAAAACTAAAGAAAAGGAGTCGCCTGAAAAGTAAGTCTTAGTTATTCATAAGTATGTGACCTTCAGTGTGAAGAGAATTAACAACGGAAGCTCATTAAATACTGCCTCTATAATGCTGGACATACATATTTTCTAGAAAAGTATATAAATACCTCGATTAAATTAATGTCAGCTCACTCAGTCAACTTTGTTTAGGTTAGTTTTGGAGCATTTCTGAAACATTGCTTGCTCTTTGAAGTTGGTTGCTAGCAATATAACACAGTTGAAATTTCTTAAGGGCCCTTGGTTGTCTTTACAAGCAGCTTTAAAACTTTTCCTTATTATCTGTCAGCGTTTTGTTTGCTTTTTTTGAATATGTGTGTTTTAAGTGGTTTGTTCTTTATTTATGGTATAAGTTTGTAGGTACCTGGGGCATGTTTATTCACATTTCTTTTTGTTATTATTTTACTTCTCTACGTATCAACATTTTTGCCATAACTTGGGGTTATATTCTTCACGCTTGAATGGCATATAAACGTTACAAACATTTATCGAACTACTTAATTTCTAGATTTATGCAAATCAAATATTCGCTTAAGTTTCCTACGCCACTGCATCATTCCTGTTGAAATCTCATCAGTATCCCCTTGACAAGTCACTCAGAAAACTTTGTGAGGGTAGCAAAAAACCGGCAGCATTCAGGAAGGGTTCACGCTGGAAGTTTTGCAGGATTATGTTAATGTGAAACTTTATAATATTATTAGTAGGTAAATAGTGGAATTTAATTTTAACACAAACACGGTTTTTAACTATTCAAACTAGGTGAAAATTTTCTTGGCTCCTAAGTTAATCTTTAATAACTAGGTTAGGGCAAATGCGTCACACTAATTTAATGTCCCGTTTTAATTCATTTAAGTAAAAACTTTACTAGCTAAAAAACGATATACGCTTAAAACCATCCGACAGAGGTGAAAACTTCAACAATGCGAGATTAATATTATGAAGGAAAAGTATTTTTTTTTCTGTTCTTTGTTCACAATGTAATAATATTTAAATTAAATACAATTATAATTGTTTATCATTTACTCAGATAAACTTTCCTCTAATTGATATTTTTCATTTGTATGAGACTGTGAGAATAGGTTTATGATAGCTAAAAGATGAGATGAATACTTTCGATCGAACCCTATCAATCGTCGTCGTTTTATATTTTGTGGTGCCAAGCTACTATAGCAGTGACTAAAAAATTAGCAACTCTTCGTATGTTGTACTCGTAACGTATTTCTTTAACGTACTAAGGTGTGTTTGCTCCATATTTTTCAATTTTCCAGTAATAAAATATTATCTCTTGACATACCGTGTCAAAACTCGAAATGGAGAAAAAATTATATATAACAAGCTCACCTTATATAAAAGGTATCTTTATTTGAAAAGTGTCCTCATATACGGTTCGTAGCGAAGATTCTCATCAAATGATCAGTTTGTCAATATTCTTCTCGATTTTTTTAACCCATAAAGCGATATTTTTACATTATCCCTTAAAAGCCCAGTCTTCCGACATTTTCGAAACAAAGAATAAGAGTAAGAATAATTTAGTATAGTATAAGTAGAAAATACCTTTACATCCGTCATTATTGTCAATAAAACCTTTATATAATTGTCAACAATTGTAAATAAAAAATGATTCAAATAGTTCAAAGCCAAAACTAAAGGCTAATAGTTGGGAAGGATACAACACATTTCATTTCAAATACATAGACTAAATTTACAGATTTAGAAATAAGCTATTACTATACACGAAAGGAAAAACTCCACCACACAACATATTAAACGAAATCCTGATCACTAGCATCAGAATTTAAGAAACCATTATAATTACTACAGTTCCTTGACCCTCACAGATAGCCTGTTGAAAAAAAAACAGTGGCATAATGCGGCGTTACATTCCCAGAATTTTTGGGTCTGAGAAACTCAATTTGAAGGTTCATGTGAGATTTTGTGTTGTGAAAATGCAAATTCGGAATATTTTCATATCTATTCAAGTTTTGACTTATATAGAATAATGATTCATAAATGTATTGAGATGGAAGAGTAAGAATTCCAAATTTTTTGAAGTATAAGAACATACCCCAGCCAGGACTCGGACTACTCTTCTCTGTACACCAAATACCCTAGATCAGTGGAATTCAAACTTTTTGACTGTGCGACCCCACACACACACAAAATTTGATTTCAAATAAATACTTCATGTCTCATACTACAAGAGTTAGTAATCATCAGTAACAGAGTAGTTCATTTATTTTTATTTAATACAACATACAAAACATTAGGGACATCTAGTTAAAAAATGCGCACATGCTATATGTCCCTCCATCAACATTGCGTGTGATTGGTCCGTTTTTTTTCTCAGTATTGAATCGGCAGAATTACCAATGACTTCACGGTTCAGTAAGTTGCTTACAGCATGTCTAGTGGTCTAGTAGTCAAATTCTGGACTTGTGATGCGGGGCTGCGCGGTTCGATTCCCGTTGGTGGCAAGACTTTTTTTAAGATTATATTTGCTTTTTTTTTAAATTTGGGTAAGTTTTGGGATAGTTTGGATTAGTTGTGTTTAGATGCGCCCCGGAGCGAGCGAAGCGAGCGGCCGGCCACTCGTGAAGTTAACAGTACTTTTTTGTATTCACGTCATCCCTTGATGCAAACGGTTGAACGAAAAAAAATTCGTTTGATCCGTCTGGACAGGTATATAGCCTGTGCCTAAAAAAATACACGCTGCGTGTATGTTTTATTACAATTTCAGAACTTAAAATGAGCCGAGAAAGAATGGTGATAGTGGCGTACCAAGGAAACGCTTTTTCAATCTACCGTGCGATCCCGGTGAAATTTATCCCATAGTTTGAATACCACTGCCCTAGATGCATGGGACGAATGCCCCTAAGCCAGGTGGCCATATATACATACTGAATGCGTAAGGCAGATCGTTGATACCACAGTCATCGCCAAGCTTTTCAGCATAAAGAATCCAGAGGCTGCCCTCTTTGAAACACTATTTGTATAAAGTCCAAGTGCCAATTTTGGGTCTTAAGTTATTCCCAAAAACTTGACCTGGCCTGGATTATTAATGTCATTTTGTCTCAGCGAGAATACGACGTTATTCGTTTTTCCATGGTTATTAGCCACACCCTCCCTTCAGTCAGCTAACCTCTCATTCAGCAAATTTATTATGGCGGTTACGAGAAAATGGGAGTCATCTGCATACAATGTAACACTACCCTGCTGCAGGGAGAATGCTATATCGCTAACATACACGATGAACAATAACGGCCCACAAAGTCCCACCCCCAAAGCCCTCAACTATGCTTTTACATAGTCTATTAACAGCCATTACTATTGATCTACCTTTTCTAAAATCAAATTGATCGCTGGAGAGCAGGTCATTTAACTCCAAGCAATCACACAGCTGTTTATTAAGCAGGACCGTTTTACTTACTTTAAATAGGTGAGGGTATGTGGCCTCATCAATGCATTTATTATATAAATTGGTCCGATGACTAATTATAATATTTTTAGCGATTTTCTCAACACTATATTTAGGTCATAGAAATCTGTACTGTGCTTCTTCTTTAATTCATCTATTGCGGCTCTAACCTCATTAAAAGTTACGTCACGAAAACGATCGTTGAGCAAATCATTCCGTTCCACCCGTTCCAAATATCGCTCAAAAGAGACAGCAGATTGCGGTAATGCTGGTATCAGTTCTTCAGCAATACCGACAAAATGTATAACACGTTAAGATTAATGTTAGAGCCTATCTTGTCTTTGACCACTTTTCAATTATTATTTATGACATCCCATGCTGCCTTAGCAGGATTGTCCGATTTTTTTTATATGGTATTCGCTTAGCCTCAGAAATGGCATGTCTGTAATTACGCCTACATAACGTGATCTCCTCACACAGAAAAGGGCAGTCAGCCTCTCCAGCAAGGTAGCCAAGGGCCTGAAGCTCCTTCCTCATGACCCTGAGTTTGGCATTGAACCATACAACTTTATGTGTATTTTGGCTTGCTGTTACCTTGAGGGACTGTGGAAACGCCACGTCACGTATACTGATAAACTTGTCCATAAAGATATTGCACAACTATCAGGGCCCAGAAATTGCCCGTCTTCACTCTCATGCATGTTGTAAGTATTGAGTATACATTTATTTGTTATTGGGCGGTACAAAAATGTGGTATATTTTATCGTAGTATTGTATAAATGACCAATATCACAACTCAATTATATAGCTAAGTGATCAGACAAAACAGGATTAAACTGTAGTCGGGAAATTCATGAAAGTTTACAAATACATTATCGAGGAAGTGATTTAGCCTCGTGTTCACAAAGACCTGTTGAGAAAAGTTGTAAGAATTTATAATATCCATGCATAAAACTATGCCTATTTCTATATTCTCTTTCAAACTGAATGTTAAAATCTCCATTAATAAGAGTTTACCTTATTTGAATTAAAAACTGAGGCCAAAACACCATCCATCACATTCAAAACACGGTAAAATCCACACTTGGTCGGCGATAGATAGTTACTATGATAATATCATAGTCTATAAATACCAAACCACGTACTTCGCCTCTCAACCGATAGTTCAGCCAGGCCCTCCAACAATTTCAGCCATTGACCCGTAGCAGGCATAATAAGAACACCACCGTGTTGGGTACTTCCCAGATAAAAGGAGGCCCCATGTTCAAAACCGTAAATGTTAATTTGCTGGATTTCTTTATTCAAAAAACAGTATTGAGAAGGCACTATAGCAGGTTGGTCTTTCTGGCAGGAAAGCTTCAATTTCTTGAGTCTTGTTTTTCAATGACCAGATATTTATGTCAAATATGCTGAACGTATTATTTGAATTACCTGCTGTTTTTTTTTTATAAATAAGTTTCAGTATTACTGTGCAAAAATTCTTCGTGCTGGGAGAAAATAGAAAGCATCCACAGAACCTATCGGCTTGAAATTACCTATCGAAGATTCGTCCAGGTTTCTCCGAATTCGCAAATTTTTTGGCGCTAGACCGACCCAAAAATATACACGTCCAAAAAATATTGGATATTTTCCTATCCTTGCTAATTTCAGTATATAGGGTTTCGAACCCCGTGTGGGGTTGCTAGTCCTTCATCGGGCGCCTCGCCAGGTGGCGGATAGGCGAATGCCTCCCAGATATGGGTGGTACCGGGGAAATCAAATACCCGGGGCGGACCAAAACTAGCACCAGAGTATCGTCTGCCTCCAGAGGAGCGGATACTCAAAGTTCTCCAGGTTAGGAGCGGCTGACAACCCACTTGTCAACCCGTCTGGCCAGCGTGGCAAGATTATGGCCAAATATTCCCTCTAGAGAAAATGCCGAGTTCTAAATCCAGCGGACAAGGACCCCAGGTGGGTAGAGCGCAACGCTCAGAGTCCCACACTGGCACCGTGCCAGTCTGCCCTACGGATTCTGGGGAGGGCAAGAAATCGGATAAATTCAGAAAGCGAGACCAACAACTCATAGTGACCACTTATAACATAAAAAGTATGCGGAAACCAGAACAGCTAGAACACCTGGAGGTGGAGCTACAAGACATCATTTGGGACGTAGTAGGACTTTCAGAGACAATGCTGACAGGAGAGAGAAGTACTGAGTTAAAATCGGGTCATATCTTATACCAGAGAAACGGTGAGAAGGACTATATTGGGGGAGTAGAATTACTCATCCACAAAAACAAAAAACACCTTATAGAGAAAATGCATGCCATATCAAATCGAGTTGTCTATATTGCTTTAAAACTATCAAAACGTTATAAGATCCAAATAATCCAAGTATATGCGCCAACAAGTACAGCTACAGATGAAGAACAGTTTTATCAAGACATTATAACAGCAAAAGACATAGAGAAAACTTATTTCTGTCTACTAACTGGAGATTTCAAACCTAAAATGGGAATGAAAAACAGGGAAGATGATTCTGAATTTATAGGAAAATTTGGTCTTGGTATCAGGAACAGTAGAGGAGAAACAGTTTTAATCTTTTTGAACTGTGAAAGACTCTTCTGTATGAACACATTTTCAAGAAAGACCCAAAGCGATGGTGGACATGGAAAAGTCCAGATGGATTGACAAAAAATGAAATTGATTATGTCATGTCGAACAATAGGAAGATCGTTAGAGATGTTGGGGTGTTAAACAGATTTGACACAGGAAGCGACTACCGTCTTGTATGAGCTATTATCGAAATAGACACCAACATAGAAAGGAGGAAGCTCATGAAATCCTACACACGTCCAGATAGAAAACTCTTACAGCGGGAACAGAACAAGCTAACAGAAACCCTGGATAATAAACTTCAACCATTGGAAGAACTAGAACAGATGAGTATCGACCACCTATCGGAAAAAATTTCCAACGACATTCGAGTAGATGTAAAGAAAAGTTGCGCTCAAAGTAGACATCAAAGAAGAAATTCAAAAATAAGTACAGACACAAAGAGACTTATCCAACAACGAAAATAAATGCATAGAGATTCTGCAGAATATAACAACTTGGGTAAGAAAATAAAACAAGAAATTAGATAGGATATTAGAAAGTATAGAACACCAGAAATAATGGAAGTCATAGAGAATAACAAAAACATGAAAGTTTTAAAAAATAAATGCGCCAGCAAAACAAGAATCACAAAAATTAACAACCAACAAGGAATAGTAATAAATCATAGAACGGAAATTCTGGTAGAAATCAGGACATTTTATTCTTCTTTGTATTCCTCACAATGTCCGAACCCAGATAACAGAGAAACAGAACGACATATTATTAATGTATACTCAAAAGAACTTCCGGAAATAACCAAGAAAGAACTGGAAAAAGCGTTGAAGCAAATTAAGAATGGCAAGTCACCGGGTGAAGATAGGATAACAAGTGAGATGTTGAAGTAGGAAGGAAAAACTCCCTTAGAAGCATTAAAAGTTTTGTTCAACAAATGCCTAATAGAAAGTCAAATACCATCGAAATGGCAAAACGCTGAGGTAATATTATTATTTAAGAAAGGAGATAGATCAGATATAGCAAACTATAGACCCATAAGCTTATTATCGCACCTATATAAGTTATTCACCATAATAATTACCAACCGTCTCACAAATAAACTGGATTCCTACCAACCCGTAGAGCAGGCAGGATTTAGAAAAGGTTTCAGTACTATCGATCATCTATAAGCAATGAAAACTCTCATAGAAAAATGCGATGAATACAACATCGATTTACATCTATCCTTCGTAGATTTTCAAAAAGCATTCGATACGGTAGAATTCTGGGCAATTATTAAAGGTCTGAACGACGCAAGGATCGATAGTCGATACAGTCTGCTCTTGAGGAAAATCTATGAGAGCGCATCGATGCATGTAAAAATTAGCGAAGATCTTATAGAGAAAATAAAAATAAGCCGAGGAGTAAGGCAAGGCGATACACTCTCGCCAACGCTTTTCACACTTGCACTCGAGAACGTTTTCAAGGAGCTAGATTGGCAAGAAAAAGGAATAAATATAGACGGTAGATTCTTGAGTAACCTAAGGTTTGCTGACGATGTTGTCATCATAAGCACTGATGCAGACCAACTTGGGGAAATTCTAAGGAAATTAGACAGAGCATCAAAAAAGATAGGACTGAAGATGAATCTACATAAAACGAAAATCATGTCTGAAAGTCAGAAGCAGTTTACAATAAACGAATATACCATCGAAAAAGTTAACGAGTATGTATACCTGGGGCATGTTTTAAAACTTGGTAAACAAAATCAAATAGCTGAGACGAACAGATGAATAAGACTCGCCTGGGCTGCTTTTGGGCGTTCAGGAGAAAGTCTCAAGGATAAAAGCATACCTATCTGTCTAAAGAGGAAAGTGTTTGAGACTTGTGTGCTTCCTGTACTAACGTATGGAATGGAGACCACAACAATAACAAAAAAGAGTGCGCAGAGACTGAGAGTCACGCAAAGGGCTATGGAAAGAATTGTTCTGGGTGTAAGCTTAAGAGATAGGAAAACAAACGTCCAAATCAGAGAGAAGGCAAAACTAACGGATGTCATATATAGAATAGCTAAACTAAAGTGGAGCTGGGCTGGTCACTTAGCAAGGAAAACGAATGATGAATGGAACCACAGATTGTTGTTTTGGCGACCTCCAACGAGCAAAAGAAGCGTGGGTAGACCCCAGATGAGATGGATGGATGACATCAAAAGCATAGCTGGAATCAGGTGGTACCAAACAGGACAAGATCGAGGAGCTTCGAAAACTATAGGGGAGGCCTATGTCCAGCAGTGGACAAGCAACGGCTGAAGAAGAAGAAGAAGAATAAGAAGAATTTCGAAGAACGTCAAGGAGAATGTGTCCAGAAAAATTCATCCAAATTAATTATTTATTATTTCTACAGTTTTCGTGTATCAAACAAAATTTTGAAAATAAGCACATTTGGCTTAATAACTCGAAAACCAAAAATCGGATCAGTAAAAGCAATTTACCGTTAGCTGCCCACAAGTATTGCTTAAAAAAATCGTTATCGCCGTTCCAAATTTTCTACTGCCTGGCGAGTATAACAGACGCGTTGGCTATATCTCTGTCACTCCGCTGACTTCGCTTAGCTGAAGTCTACACGAGCCGACTTTACACGAATGAGCGTTACATAGCCGAGCCTGACGCTCAGTCTCATTCACTACCTAAGAAATAGCGGGCTGAATGAGCCAGAAAACTTCAAGAATTTATCGTGAATAGTATTTCAAAATTACTAATTATAAACAATTGCGCTTATCAAAAATCATGATTTTATTATTTGTTTCTCATTTATTGGGAAACAGTCCCTGTTGCCTTGCGAAGATACTGATTTAAAATCTTTAAACTCCCATACATCATATTCTCCAGATTTATCCCTTACCGATAAGTGTTTGTTTGCCCATGAAAAATCTTTAAATTATGTGCACCTATGCTAGAGTCACCATATTTTCAGGCCATGTTAACCAATTGTAATCAACGAGGTGTAATATTTTTTTCCTTTTAAGACAGTAACTTAATATTACCACCTTGTATGAGGCATAACAAGATAATATCGGAATGGATGCATAATTTCCGTTACATGGTCATGTGTGCTTGCCAGATTGCCAGATACCACATGGCCACGAGACAAATTAACATCATTTACAACCAACAAATCGATTTACAAACTTAATGGCATTATTTGGCGAAATCTGTAATAGGCCAATTTGAATTTAGATCGATTTATTTGAGGTAAATTAACATATATATTGTTAATCAGATTCCACAACAGTAAACCGGAGGTTGGATGAGGGAAGATTGATTCTGGCTACAAGCATTTTAATTCGTCTGATTAATTCTCATTAGAAACGGAGGGATTAAACGATTTTCTATCTAATTTACGCGGAGTCTCACACGTTTATGTCTGAGTAACACTTGGAAAGTTATTTAGGTAAGCGATTTTCAACCTAATGGCTTCAAATTGCTACGTTGCGAATCAGATAGGAGTTAAGTTTCCCCGAGTTATGTAATAACTTTTCGTGTTCCTTCTCTCCTTCGTATTTCAGAGTACTGAACCCCTTATAAGGCGTTCAAGCCGTTTCGATTTCAGGGCCATGATTTTGAAACCGAAGAGCAGATCGACTATAATATAGGATCATTTATTTTTCTCTGTGCTCTAAGTCTGAGTTGTTTTTTGAAACTATAAAATCCTTATCCCATTAGTGCTCACTAATGGGGTTATTTTAGTATATTTTGTTTAAATTATTCTTATAATTCTTATAATTTTTAAGAAAATCATGAATTTTTGCAGCTATTTTTAAGGATAAGTGTTAGATATATGTAACGCTAGTAACTACTAGGAGCAACAATAAGTATGTTCAAAAGCAAAGCGTTTTATTGAAAATCATACAAAACAAATAAAAAAGTAGGTATTTAACATTTTCTTTAAATATTTGGTGTGCCTACCTCATATTTTCTGCATTGGGTATGTGTTGAACACTTACAACAATTTCCTGCACAACGCCTTCTCTTGTCGTTTGGAACTTTTTCAACACGCTATCCTGCTATATCTAATTTCATCAATTATTACTCTTTGTGCATTAGAAAATGCATATATAGGGTAGTAAAAAAATATATATATTTTTTAAATTTCTCCGCTATTTAGCGTCGGACGAAAAATTGCATAAAAAACTTCCAAATTAGGAGGTGTATCGTCAACTTCAATACATTTTCTCCAAAAATTACATAATTTTTGAGATATTCGCGAGAAAGTTCGAAAAACGATGTTTTTTAAAGAAAAAGGACATACTTTTTTTTAATTTTGACGACTCAAGTATAGGTTAAACGCCATCAAAATACATATTTTTGGTAACAAGTATTTTTGTCGTATCACTTGTAGCTTTCGAGTTATGATTTTGCTCGCTTTGGGGCAGCTATCTCAAAAGCTAAGAATATTGTTTTTTTCTTTCGTAAAGAACTTTTTTGTTTGTCTTTGTGTCCTCTATCTAAAATCAAAATTTGAAGTCGGAAGAAAATAATGGAAAAAAGCCGATAGATTCCGGTAGGTTTCGGCTCCTATTGGTCAAAATAAAGGTAAAGTCGATATGAAAATACGGTTTTGTCCGTTTTGCCGATATTCGTATATTTAATACCGGAACCTACCGGTTAAAAAACCGCGCGATTTAGGTTCCATTCAGGGGTTATAATTTAGGGGCCAAATGGAAAATATTGATATTTTTTTAAATTTCGATATGGATTAATTAAGGTTCCTTTAGGCTCCTACCACGAAACATAATCAGCGGTAGGTTCCTGACGAGGCTGAATTCGAACTCAGGACAGTCCCTAACCATCTAATCCAAATTTCAGCACACCCGGCCTAACGATAGCAAAATTAACTATTTAGGAGCCCCTATAGGACACTTAGAGACTTGATTTTTTTGGGTGGTTCCGGCCGTTTACCTTTGTTCCTGTCCGATTACGGAGCCGCTAGTTCAAAATTTACAACAAAAACCGGTGAGAGCCGGATTTCCGGTAGGTTCCAAATTCGAAAAAACCGTCCCCTGAATATAAAAATACTCCCGGAAGCGTTTTTCTTCGAATTAATATTTAGGGGTCGAAAACGACGGCTTTCCATTTTTGAAAAGTTTGGGCACCCGTAAGTATGAGCCGCGGATCGAAAATCGCAGATATTGCTTTTTAAGTCTCGCCCGTGAGGTGAAAAATTTTAGGTCCGTTAACTTGCTCCCTCCCCCCCGCATTAATTTTTTTCTCCAAAGTGCTAGCACAGGACCTTGAGATCTAGCACAACCTAGCACAATTATCCTCTAATTTATTCGGGGGGTTCACGCTAGCCCCCCCCCCCCCCCCCCCTTTTAATTCCAATACTGGCTAGCACAGCTTCTTTGGGCCTAGCACAGTGCAGCACAACTAGAAAAAATGCTAACACAACTACATGTTTGAAAATAATAGACCTAAGCACACTCCTATAACAATTATCTTTACCAACACTCAAAAGAACCCAAACGTTAACTTGGCCACCCCCCCTCACGGCATTTGTGGTCTATTATTTTCAAAAATTTAGTTGTGCTAGCATTTTTTATAGTTATGCTAGAATGTGCTAGCTCCAAAGAAGCTGTGCTAGCCAGTAGTGCAATTAATAAAGGTGCGGGGGTGCTAGCGTTAACCTAGCCCCCCCCCCCCCACCCTCGAAATTTAGAGAATATCCTTATTATTATAGGTCCGTTTAGCTGCCCTCCACCCCGCATTGATTTTTTTCTTCAAAACGCTAGCACAGGACCTTGAGATCTAGCACCACCTAGCACATTTTGTTTTAGAGCTAGTACACTCATAGTACTAAGGATATCCTCTAATTTATGCGGAGGGGGGCTAGGTTAACGCCAGTCCCCCCTTCCCCCCCGCACCTTTTTTAATTGCAATACCTGCCAGCACAGCTTTTTTAGAGCTAGCACAGTCTAGCACAACTAGAAAAAATGCTAGCTACATTTTTGAAAATAATAGACCACAATATTTCTGGTAGCACACCCGCATCTTTATTAATTACAATACTGGCTAGCACAGCTTCTTTGGAGCTAACACATTCTGGCACAACTATTAAAAATGCTAGCACAACTACATTTTTGAAATTAATAGACCACAAATGCGGGGAGGGGGTGAGGGGTCAAGTTAACGGACCTAAAATTATTCACCTCACGGGCGAGCCCTAAAAAAGCAATATCTGCGATTTTCGATCCGCGGCTCATACTTACGGATGCCCAAACTTTTCAAAAATGGATAGCCGTCGTTTTCGACCCCTAAATATTGATTCGAAGAAAAACGTTTCCGGGCATATTTTTATATTTAGGGGACGGTTTTTTCCAATTTGGAACCTACCGGAAATCCGGCGCTCACCGGTTTTTGTTGTAAATTTTGAACTAGCGGGTACGTAATCGGACAGGAACAAAAGGGAACGGCCGGAAGCACCCCAAAAAAAAAATCAAGTCTCCAAGTGTCCTATAGGGGCTCCTAAATGGTTAATTTTGCTATCGTTAGGCCGGGAGGGCTGAAATTTGGGTTAGATTGCTAGGGACCGTCCTGAGTTCGAATTCACCCTCGTCAGGAACCTACCGCTGATTATGTTTCGTGGTTAAAGCCTAGAGGAACCTTAATTAATCCATATCGAAATTTAAAAAATATCAATATTTTCCATTTGGCCCCTAAATTATAACCCCTGAATGGAAACTAAATCGCGCGGTTTTTAACTGGTAGGTTCCGGTATTAAATATACGAACATCGACAAAACGGACAAAACCGTATTTTCATATCGACCCCTCACCTTTATTTTGACCAGTAGGAGCCGAAACCTACCGGAACCTACCGGCTTTTTTCCATTATTTTCTTCCGACTTCAAATTTTGATTTTAGATATAGGACACAAAGACAAACAAAAAACAATATTCTTAGCTTTTGAGATAGCGGCCCCAAAGCGAGCAAAATCATAACTCGAAAGCTACAAGGGATACGACAAAAATATTTGTTACCAAAAATATGTATTTTGATGGCGTTTAACCTATACTTGAGTCGTCGTAATTAAGAAAAGGATGTCCTTTTTGTTCAAAAAATGTCGTTTTTCGTACTTTCTCGCGAATATCTCAAAAATTATGAATTTTTTGGAGAAAATGTATTGAAGTTGATGATACACCTCCTAATTTGGAATAAAAAGTTTTTTATGCAATTTTTCGTCCGACGCTAAATAGCGGAGAAATTTAAAAAATATATATATATTTTTTACCACCCTGTTTTTGCTTTTGAAAAAGCTAACAATTTGATGGAAAAATATTAGCTGAGGGGCAGCCAGCAAAAATTCACCCTTTCCCCTATATATTTAACTGTAGGGGTGTGCTAGCTCTCAAAATGTTTGTGCTAGCCTGTGCTAGGTCTAAGCTTGCTGTGCTAGCAATTTGACGGAAAAATGTTAGCTGAGGGGCAAAAATTCACCCCATCCCCTATATATTCAACTGTAGGGGTGTGCTAGCTCTCAAAATGGTTGTGCTAGCCTGTGCTAGGTCTAAGCTTGCTGTGCATAACAATTATCTTTACCAACCCTCAAAAGAACCCAAGCGTTAACTTAGCCCCCCCCACCCGCATTTGTGGTCTATTATTTTCAAAAATGTAGTTGTGCTAGCATTTTTTCTAGTTGTGCTAGACTGTGCTAGCGCCAAAGAAGCTGTGCTGGCCAGTATTACAATTAAAAAAGGTGCGGGGTGGGGGTGCTAGCAGCGTTAACCTAGCCCCCCCCCCCCCCGCCTAAATTAAAAGATATCCTTATTACTATGAGTGTGCGAGCTCTAAAACAAATTGTGCTAGGTTGTGCTAGATCTCAAGGTCCTGTGCTAGCGTTTTGAAAAAAAAAATCAATGCGGGGGGGGGGGGGGGGGGCAGGTTAACGGACCTATGCTTGACTATGTCTAGATGTCTGCACTTAACCATCATCTTGCTTTAAGTAGCAAACTCAAAGAAGAATATTTGATTGAAGGGGATATTTTAGCCTTTGGTAAACCAAGTGAGGATGATCCAAACATCCAGA
>MU184408.1:102248-121107 GCA_016904865.1 Pissodes strobi | reverse complement strand
TATTTTAGCCTTTGGTAAACCAAGTGAGGATGATCCAAACATCCAGAAACCACTATCTAGAATTTTCTCACCCTTCATAATGCGAATATTTTCATCCGTGAGTAATTCGGAGCCAATTACCTGATTTGATTTTTTCGGAGTCAATCATTGGCTTACGTCTTTGAAAGTCTATTAATCTCCCAAAATTGGTACCATAAACCGAGGCTACTTTATCTGTCAGGATAACTTCAACGGAAATCGGGTTTCCTTGACATGCCACGTGCAGTTGATCGCTGTTCCGAAAATTACCGTGAAAGTCGTGATAGCTGCTGAATTTAACCTTTTAGAACACGTCAAGACGTGAAAGGGATACGTTTATTTATGTTGGCTGATAATATTTACAATAAAAAATGGTCAGAAATTACGACAAAAAAGTCGACGGTAGGCGATATCTTCAATCTGCTGAAGAAAATATGCGAAAAGCAATTGTAGTGGAAGTGGAAGGTACAAGGTTTAAAAGACAACTTTATCGAAGAGAATTGGCGAAAAAGTAGAAACAAAGAAGGCCGTCTGAGAGTACTGACAAATATCCAAATATAACATATCCAGATAAATCTTTGTGAAAAACTTCGCAATGAGAAACTATTTACGAGTTATATGGAACAAAATCGTGCATCAGTGGGCCAAAATGCAATTGGTTATTTTTTTATCAATCAAGCCTCATTTAGTCAAATGATTCTCCTCGTCAAAACATCTATTATTATGACGTGACCAATATCACAGAAAATCCGTTCTCCAAAAAAGTTCTGGTTCTAAAAGGTAAGAAAAGAATAAAGAGAATAAATCAATCAATTTCAGGACTAGCATTATGATATAACTTTTACCATCACTGACAGTTTGAAAAATTTCTAAATTTGGGTAACAATTGAACGCAAGGTGGGCTAGCAGGAACGATATATGGTCATAGTAAAAGTGGATGGTTGTACATAAACTTGTTTGAACAGACGTTTTTTAATATTTTGCCTCCAAATGTCAGTTAAAATTGTGAGCAAACAATTGTAATTATTCATGTTAACATTGCTTCACATTTATCCCAATTTATTATAGAGATCGCACAGGAAAATAGTATTTAAATGAGTGAGGCCTTAATGAGGCCAACAATACAATCTAGAACAGTGAAAAGCTGTATTGACTACCTGGGTGTATTAGCACAATGCAGTGTAAGACTGCTGTGGATGCAGGCTCACCAGGGGGGTCGATGGTAACGAAGTAGCAGACCTTTTAGCACAAGAGGGAGCCAATACATCATTTATAGGACCAGAGCCCTCTACGGGGTTCCCTATAAAACCGCAAAACTAGAGCTAAAGGAACCATTGCGTGAGCATCATTCCGTCTATTGGCAGTTAACGGATGGACAGCAGCGTTCGCGGCTATTCATATACGATCCGAGCAAAGCAAGAACTCAAAAATTCTGAAGCTGAACCGTAATGAGCTCAGGATGGTTGTGGGGCTCTTCACGGGACACTGCACTTTAAACCCACACCTGAACAAAATTGGCAGGCTATGCGCAGAAGAGGATGGAATCCCTCTGCATATACTATGCAAATGAGCGGTTTTAGCCAACTTGAGACGATTGCATTTCAGGATTTACGAAGCGGCTACCGAGAATATCATCGGCTCACTACTGCTGCTGCTGCGTTCTCAAATTCATTGAGAGCATGTGCTTGATGCGGCAGAACTCGGCGAAGGTGGACACGATCGACCTCGAGTCTCAGTGCAGTGGGTTTTGGACCATACCACTTAAACTAATATTAAAAATAATTTATATGACTCCACTCCTACCAAACTGTATCCATATTTTGCTACCAGTAGATGTTATATTTCTTTGCCTCAATGACATGAAAATGAAGGACAGTCCTAGACAATTAGAGGAATGAATCAAGACGATAACGGATAAATTCCGAAAGAGCAGTTACCAGCCCTTTTGCAACACGATTTTCTTATTAAAGTTAAAAAGGTAAAAATATTAATTAAAACAAACCTAACACCGGATAGTCGTGTTTGCAATATCCGGCTCCAGTAGTGGAGTTCGTGAGAGCCACCAGTTCTACCAGCTAAACTGGAAAAGCTCCGCTGGTGTTCGCGGGGTTCTTAGGCACATTTATTAAACAAGAAAACACAATCTTAATTTAAGGTTCAATCTATTGGCTTCTAGCTTTTTTTTTAACTTAAAACAGCAACAATCTTACAGTGAAATTTAAATGCAAAGGAATGACCAAAAAAAAACTTTTAGGTAATTAATAATGATAGTACAATATGACGATTGTACTGAGACCAATTCTGTTGTTAACTCGGTACGGTATGCCTTATACCTAAAAAACTCTAGCACGACTATCCGAAGTCATCACTTTGGTTTGCTTAAGATGATTACATATATGTATGCATTAACTAGTAGCTTCACTAATTTATAAATGTAGCAATAATAATATTATCAATCCTTAAAAAATAATTATATCAATCGACCAGATAAATAAATGAATAAATAAAATTAATGAAAGCTATCTTAAAACTTGGCCGGCAATTCTAGATGTATATTAAAATGGCCCGAAAAAACAAAAGAATTAATAAAATCAATAAAGCAATCTTGCTTCTGGCACGATCAACAGTGCTAAATTCATAATAATAAAACAAAAAATAAAAATAATAATAATCGGAACGATACCCCGTTAGATCCGAAGGTCTACTACTGGAAAGGCCGGAAGCTCAGCAGTTGAGGTGAAAGTCACCTGCTCGAGGGTGAAAGTTCTCCGCAAAAAAAAGGTGAACGTAAGCCAAAGGTACAGGGCCGGATTAACCATTGAAGAGGCCCTAGGCTAAAAAAATCTTAGGGCCCCCTATCCAAAGCATTCATCATATTTTATGGTAGGGTAGACATTTTTTTTGATAAAGTAAAATGTGAAACAGAAACAAAAATAGTTTTAAAGATATACAGTGTGTCCGCGGATGGAGTGCACAAGAGGAAAATATTATTTATTTTTCATTTTACGACAAAAAGTAATTCTTTATAAAAAGTTCTGCTTGTCGAGAAAATCAGTTTACAATATAAACATTTTCAATCAGATGTACCGGGTGGTCAACTAAGAATGGCACTCGGCTATATCTTGAAAAGTAATTGTCGTAAAGACTTATGGTAAAAAAATTATGAGTAAAGCGACCAAGAGAAAATATTCGAAATTATTTTTAAGTTTTCATAATGGCCGGCAGGGGGCGGTTATATGCATCTTAAATTTTAAAACCTGTTTTTTCCGAAATTTTCTTAAATTAAAGATAGTAGATTGAATTGCCATTTTAAAGCCGAAATAAATTTGATTCTTTTTTGTTAATCACTTTTTGCTCTGGCTGGGTTAGAAACGTGGTGGGGGGGGGTGTTCGAATATTTTCGGAAATAAATGTCAATAACTTCAAAAAGGCAGAACGGATTTTAATAAGCTTAGAGTCGTTGAAAACGGCTTTCCTTAAGCTATCAACCGTGCCTTGAGTGGGGTCATTGCGATTTTTTACCTAGCCGCTAGAGGGCGTTTTCTGGCATAACCGTATATAAATCAGATTTTCTCAAAAATTTAAATGCAACTATACTACCTTTTTAAAGCAAAAGACAGCCAAATGAGTGCGTAATAAATTTAATATGTTTTGGATAGGTGAAAACTCTCAGCGATAAATTTATTAGGTTAGCGGAAAAGTGTGTGGAGGTAAGAGGTAGCTATGTAGAATAATTTTAAATATTCGAATTTTCATTTTTAAATTTGTATTTAGACTTTATGTTACTTTATAAACAACTTGTTTCATAACATTTTTGATAAAATTAATAAATAATAGTACTTCTCTCTTCAGGCATTTTCAATTTTTTCTAATTTATTAACACCCTGTACATCTGATTGAAAATTTTTATATTGGAGATTGATTTTCTCGACAAGCAGAACTTTTTATAAAGAATGACTTTTTGTCGTAAAATGAAAAATAAAGAATTTTTTCCTCTTGTGCACTCCATCCGCGGACACACTGTATATTATAATAATATCTTGATTTAAAAAAAAACGTTTTTATTTAAAAAAAACATAAAAAATCAAAGAATATTTTAAAACATTAACACAAAACATTTTCGTTAAAAAAAGAATATAATTAGATAGTGTTGTGTACTCAAATGAATGCTCGTTTTCGTGATTTTTGGGTCGCAAAACTCTCAATAATATTTTCAGTAGGAATTTTATTGAGAATTTTGTAAGCATGCTTTTGTAGATCTATTAGTGGGGGTACAGCGATCTTTATACGAGAGGACCTTCTTGATCATCTCAAATTTGTAAATTGTAGTAATTTTGATACTATGTTAGTAGAGGGAGATTTTGAGTTTTCACTAACTTATAATAAAGAATTTAATGTTTATTTTTTGTGTGTATACAGGTCAAGCTCAAGTCATAATATTGAACAGTTTTTAAAAAACTGGAAACTTTGTTATTTCAATTTTCACCTACTTCAAAAATTATAATAACTGAGGATCTAAATATTGACTATTGTGATATAAATTCGAGATATACTAGTGATCTAATGGATTTATCTAAGTCTTTGAATTTTAAGCTTTTGGTGGATAGCCCAACCCGCATTACTGCAACCTCTAGCACTCTAACAGATTACTTTTATTTAAATTTTTATGAAATTGTTGAGTGTGAAGCCATTGTTCTGCCTTCAGGTTTGTCTGATCATTAAGCTATCATAGCACAAGTAGAATTTAAAATTATAAAAAGGGAAAAAGTTAATAAAAGAATGAGGATATACAGCGAAGGTAACTTTAATAGATTTGTGCATCAATGCCAGGAGACTGATTGGGTATCAATAATTGAAATATCTGATGCTCTGAACAATTTTAATGCAAAATTAGTTTATATGTTTAACAAAAAATTCCCCCTAAAATCTATAAAACTCAAAAGCAAGAAACAATGGGTTACTAGAGGTCTGAAAATAGCTTCAAAAATTTTGAGAGTATTGCATACAATTAGAAAGTTTTTCCTCAAACCATTTAGAATGACATCCTACTTCAATAAATATAAAATGATCTACAGAAAATTAATAAATCTTACAAAAAAAATTATTATAATGGTAGAATTGACAAGGTTAAAAATAAACCAAAGGAAATATGGAGCTTGGTAAATGATTTGAGAGGTACTAATACTAGCTCTAATGGCAATCTTGATATTGATGGAAACGGTTTTAATCACTTTTGTTCGATTGCAGAAAATTTGACATCTCATATTTCAACAAACAATGATCCTCTGACTTACCTGCGAAATATTTCTTCAATGAACTCTTTTTCATACAGATATTAATGAAATTAAAAGAATATTCAGTCAAACACAAAATAAAAGCTCTTCAGTTATTGACAACATTTCATTAAACGTATTTAAGAGGTTGCCTGATTATCTACTAAGTGCTCTTGTGATGGCAATAAATAAGGCTTTGACACGGGCATTTTTCCTGATTGCTTAAAAACTGCCTTGGTAATGCCACTATTTAAGAATGATAATGTTTTGGATCCATCTTGTTATCGCCCCATTTCACTTCTGCCAACATTGTGAAAAATAATTGAAATAATCTTTAAATCGAGAATGGTCGACTATCTTCAAAATGCTTCACAATTTGGATTTCAGAACAACAAAAGGGTGTATCTTGGACTCAATCAGGGAGAGATGGCCGCAGTAGTACCTTGCGATTTTTCAAAGGCTTTTGATTGTGTGGATCGGGGAATATTGCTGCGGAAGCTTTTCCATTATGATTTCAGAGGTATGCCTTTGAAATGGTTTGAATCATACTTGACTAATAGGAAACAATACATTAAAGGCTTAAATGGTTTGTCATCAGATCAGAGCCTTGAGCATGGGGTTCCTCAAGGCTCAGTGCTCGATCCGCTTTTGTTTCTTATATACATCAATGACCTATCATCCATCAGCATTAATGGAGCATTTACATTATTTGCTGATGATACATCAATATTATGGCTAGGAACAGATAGTGATATTTTGAGGGATACCATCAGTCACGACATTGGGGCAGTGATGGACTGGTGCGATAGCAACAGGCTATTGTTTAATATATCTAAAATTTTATCATTTAAGTGTCCTGTGATGGATGTGACCCTCAATGATATTCCAATAAATAATAAAGAAAACTATAAATTTCTTGGTTTGATTATTGATACCAGGTTAAAATTTCAGGATCACATACATAATATGAGGAAAAAATTAGCTTCTGCATGCTACACTATAAGGGTTGTAAGAAATGATTTGGGTCAGGATTTGACTAGGGGAATATACTTTGCCTTGATTGAATCTCATTTAAGATATGGTATTCAATTTTGAGGTTTTACCAGCAGTCAGTTCATTCAGCCTATTTTTGTACTTCAGAAGCGGGCCATGCGAAACTTGTGTGGGGTTGGTCCCAGAGAGCATTGTAGACCTCTGTTTGTTCATGAGAGGATTCTGACATTGACCTGCATATTTATTCTTTGACAACGAATATGGTTCACAGAAAATATAAATCAATGGGTAACAGTGCTGTAAGAGTTACCAGATTCGACAACGATAACTTAGGTCTGCTTATACCAAGATATGCTTTAACGAAAAAATCTATTATCTATGAAGGTATTAGAATGTTTAATCACTTGCCTCTGGAACTTAAAAACATGCAATGTTCTAAATATTTCAATAAGAGAATGAAGAAACTTTTACTAACCAATGCATATTATTCTCTTGATGAATTCTTTGCTGACAGACTATTTTATTTATTTTATTGAAATTTGGTTAATATTGTGTATATTTTATAACCCTGTCACATTTTATTGATATTTTTGTGTATAATTTAAGTGTATTGTGTATTGTGCATTTTATTGCTTGTCTGTCTACTATGCTTTGTCTTTTGTTTTTGTAGTTATTTTATTCAAACTCTTGTTAGAAAGCCCTTATCTATAATATAGGGCTTTCTATAGGGCGAGACCAATCGGGACAAAAACTTCGTAACGGTACGTCGGATCGCTCTGAAACTTATACCAATCGATTTGTAATCGAAAAAAAAAATTTTGATTTTTTGTCTGTATGTGTGTATGTATGTATGTGTGTATGTGATGGGATCGACTACAGGTCGCAATTTTGAAGATAGCGACTTGAAATTTGGCATAGAGGTAAAGGTCCACAAACCCTCGGAACCTATTGATTTTGGTTAGGATCGGTTAATATACAGGGTGTGAAAACAGGACAAGTTACCGTTTTTTGGCGTTTTTGGCATAAACAAGGACCAACTTTTCAAGATAGCGACTTGAAATTTGGCATAGAGGTAGAGGTCCACAAACCCTCGAAGCCTGTTGATTTTGGTTATGATCGGTTAATATACAGGGTGTGAAAACAGGACAAGTTACCGTTTTTTGGCGTTTTTTGGCATTTTTGTCCGTGTAAACAAGGGCCAACTTTTCTATTTTTTGATGTCAAATGAAAGTATTCGGTAAGACACGTATTTTTGTTCCTTTGCTCTTTTGCTCTAATTGTTATACAGGGTGTGAAAACAGGACAAGTTACCGTTTTTTGGCACTAGTCGCAATTTTGAAGATAGCGACTTGAAATTTGGCATAGAGGTAGAGGTGCACAAACCCTCGGAACCCATTGATTTTGGTTACGATCGGTTAATATACAGGGCGTGAAAACAGGACAAGTTACCGTTTTTTGCGTTTTTTGCGTTTTTTGGCATTTTTGTCCGTGTAAACTAGGACCAACTTTGCCTTTTTTCATGTCAAATGAAAGTATTCGGTAAGACACGTATTTTTGATCCTTTGCTCTTTTGCTCTAATTGTTATACAGGGTGTGAAACAGGACAAGTCACCGTTTTTTGCAATTTTTGTCCGTGTAAACAAGGATAATATTCTTTTTTTTATGTCAAATGAAAGTATTCGGTAAGACACGTATTTTTGTTCCTTTGCTCTTTTGTTCTAATTATTATACAGGGTGTGAAAAAAGGACAAGTTACCGTTTTTTTGGCATTTAAGGTCACAATTTTGAAGATAGCAACTTGAAATTTGGCATAAAGTTAGAAGCCCACAAACCTTCGAAGCCTATTGATTCAGGTTACGATCGTTTAATATACAGGGTGTGAAAACAGGACAAGTTACCGTTTTTTGACATTTACAGGTCACGATTTTGAAGATAGCGACTTGAAATTTTGCATAGAGGTAGAGGTCCACAGACCCTCGAAGCCTGTTGATTTTGGTTACGATCGGTTAATATACAGGGTGTGAAAACAGGACAAGTTACCGTTTTTTGGCATTTACAGATCGCAATTTTGAAGATAGCGACTTGAAATTTGGCATAGAGGTAGAGGTCCACAAACCCTTGAAGCCTATTGATTTTGGTTACGATCTGTTAATATACAGGGTGTGAAAACAGGACAAGTTACAATTTTTTTGGCTTTTTTGTTCGTGTAAACAAGGACCAACTTTTCCTTTTTTCGGTGTCAATTTATAAGTAGAGGTGAAAGTATGTTTGCATTTTTTGTTGACAACATGGTTACCATAGCAACCAATTAATAATATGTAAACCACTAATAAAAGATATAGTATGGTACTTAGGATTGTTTATGAAGCCTAATTTGATACTAATAAATTGGTTGCTATGGTAACAAAAAAAGTAAAAAATCGTCATAATTCGTCAATCGTACGACTTAGAGATTTGATATTTGGTATTTAGGTAAAGATTTAAATAAAATTAACGATTGACGTTGACAAGTCGGTTACTATGGCAACCAATTAATAATATGTATATAACTAATAAAAGATATAGTATGGTACTTAAGATTCTTTATGAAGCATAATTTCATACTAAAAAATTGGTTGCTATGGTAACCTAAAAAAAAGTAAAAAATCGTCATAATTCGTCAATCGTACGACTTAGAGATTTGATATATGGTATTTAGGTAAAGAATAAAAAACAATTAACAATTGACGTTGACAAGTCGGTTACCATGGCAACCAATTAATATTATGTATATTACTAATAAAAGATATAGTATGGAACTTAGGATTGTTTATGAAGCTTAATTTGATACTAAATAACTGGTTGCTATGGTAACCAAAAAAAAATAAAAAATCGTCATGATTCGTCAATCATACGACTTAGAGATTTGATATTTGGTATTTAGAAAAAGATTTCAAAAAAATAACGATTGACGTTGACATGTTGGTTACCATGGCAACCCATTAGAAATTTATCACGGTAAAATTAGACTAGCGATTGGTAAGTCTAATTATAAGGGCTTTCTAATTATAGGTCACGGTACGGATAGGAGCGTGGCAATAATGTGTGATAGAAGGTCACACAAACGAGGCCCGAAGGGCCTCGCGCGTGCCACAGGCACAGGCGGCCACGCCGCTTGTTGAGAACTGCTCTATATTAGTCGAGATATTAGTGTTAGTAAGGACTTTTTTTTTATTTAACCACTTTATATTTTCAGCTTTGTCAATGACGGTCACAACCCTTTGTACAATAAAGCATTTTTTTTGAAGATCGTGTTCTGCAGCCAACAAAGAAAGTTGATTAGTTTTTTCATCACCTAATGACTTTCTTTTATGACTTTTTACCCTTTCTAATGTAGAAAATGATCTCTCCCTACCACAGTTAGTTACTGCCAAGGTTAAAAATATCCTGAACGCAATATCTACGTTTGGAAAACTACACGTTTATTTTTTTTGTCTTATAAACTTTAACATTTCCCTTGGATTGGTAATTTCCGAATTAATTTCTGAGATAAAATATTTAAAACTAATACATTCGGCTCCTAAACTTTGGTCTAAATCGTTTGGATAGTGCTATTGGAGCACATTTGCCTGTAATATAATATTCTCTTCAGAATAATTTTCTAAATATAAAAACCCAAACACATTTGAAACGTTAAGATAAGCAGCTTATCGCTTCTTGAGTTCCGCAAGAATGTTATCGATTATAATATAAAAAGTATTTATAAGCATATTATATCTACCACTGAATTCAACTTCATCCTCTTTATTTTCGTCAAATTGTAGTTTTCTACTTTTTTTACATTATCGGATTTGTATGTGGAACAGTTTGTTAGTTTTTTGCCACATTCTTCGTAACATGCAAAACGTTCGCGTTGTTTTAAAACATGTGTTATAATTGAATCATATAAATTAACTGCTAAGGAAACATCGATGTCAGTAGCTTGTAATGATTTGCTAACCTTATTGAATTCTGTTAAAATATTGTCCCATAATTGTAACAAAATCCCAACTTCCAATTCCTCGAACGGATTTTTAATTTCTTTTGCTTGAACTTTTGTACTATTGGGCGGTGTAATATCGTTTTCGATGACTTCTAATGATTCTTTAAGCGCAAAAAACCCTAAAATAATTGTTTTACAAGAATCCGGGCGAGCAGACCATCGAGTAACAGATAATTATTTTGGAACGAGAGCATTGGGAATTTTATTGAGTTCCTCTGTCATTATTTGCCACATATGTGTGGAAGCTGAAAGAATTTTATAAATTTCTTCTAAGAACATAAAAAGTAAAAATGAAATACGTGGCCATATTACAACACTCAGCCGCACAAGTTCCTACCAAGTTAAGAGAGTGTGCCGCACATTTAACAAATAATGCTAGAGGATTCTTTTTTTTTTTAATGAGAGCTTGCAATCCTGAATGTTGACCGGACATATTATTGGCATTGTCATAAGACTGTCCTCTACAGTCTTGAATATTTACTTTCTCTTAATTAATTTGAGATTCAAGATTCAAGGGCTCCCGCAAGTCAAGGGCCCTAGGCTGTAGCCTACTTAGCCTATTGGGTAATACGGCCCTGCAAAGGTAGTGGAATCCGGTAGTGAAACCCGGTCGTGAAACCTTGTAATGGCTTCTGGCCCCGGTAGTAAAATCCTGAAATAACCCAATACTAATTAAACTATGGCCCTTAATTCAATGAAGAAATTATAGCTCCCCTTGCATATATACATTTTTTATAAAACAAATCCCCCAAAAATTATCAATGGATTTTCAGTAACCATCAGCAAATAAAAGAAATACAAAAGGTGCAAACAACTTGAATATGAAAAGAAATAGGTATGAACCCCTCCTAAATAATATAAACCTTCCCATATGATCAAAACCAAAGTCATATTAAAAAAAGTTCAGACATGATAAAAGGAAAAAGGTAAAATATCCTCTGGAATGCAATGCAAATGGTGGTCGATATAAAAAAATTAACACAGATAAAAGCAATTAAATCATTAAATTAGACAAAAAAACTATAGCAATATTTACCTCACTCGAGTTGGGGGGTTGCCTGGATGATCAACTGCCTCGGCCTTATAAGCTGGGCTCGGAAAGCCTGTGGAAATAAAGGAAAATAACCTTTAGCGTCATGGCGACCATGTGCTGGCAGGCAGTTAAAAAATAATTCTAGAAAAATCTTAGGTACCTAGTGTAGTATTGAAATCCCGATAAATCGGTCTTGTCAAAACACAAACTAGGAACTCAATCCCATATCTCCTAGAAGGGTAGTATGAAACGCAATACTAAAAGCTGAGTCACCTAAACTACACTTCAGCAAAACACTTCCTTTATTCCCGGTAGGTATTTCTAGAAGAACGAGACATCGCTTTCAGTCAATTTGCCTTTACTATGATCTGCGGCCACGCAATCAGAAAAAGAAAAAAATGGTAGGGCCGAGAAATGCCGAAATAGTCGATATGAGGAATACTTCTAAGATAATAAACGACTTAGTTCTCGTTCATTATTGTTCAAAACGACTCCGAAAGCCACAATTAATGACCTAGAATTAATTTTTCCAACAGATAATAGGAAATATTCCTAAACGAAATAATAAACCTTTAAAAATCCAAATCGACAGCAACAATTATGGGAAAATAGCCCATTACTAATATTCAGGGCTACCAATCGAATATTATAAAAGTTACAACATGCTACGTGAAAAGATAAATATGAAGTATAAATTCCAAATATAAAATTCTGTAAATAAAAAAACTGTCGGCAAGAAGATAGAACTACAATATAACCTCTAAATCCACTAAAGCATAAAAAAGAAAAACAAACATTGACCATTGAATGAAACCTAAAGAAAAATATGGGACAAGCACGGGAAAATATGTGAGGGATGGGCCCTAAATCCCTAGAGCACTATGAGAAGAAACAAAAATTAGTAATCTATACAGAGATCGACAAGTCTTAGAAGAAAATAAGCAACACGTACCAGTTTTTAATATTGAATAGAAAGAAAAGTGTAATATCTAACAATTATTCTCGAATTTACAGGTAAACAAGAAAGCAGCAGCAGTAACTCAAAGCAAATCAGTGACCTCAAAAAGTTATCAGCCTGAGATTAGAAGTGAAATATTCAAACCGAAGGTAGTATATGAATTTGACGGATCTCCCGAGGATAAAAAGGTAAATTATTAACGCAGTTCTTCAAAATACATATAAAAATGCAAAGTTAAACTAATAACATAATATCTTATTTTAGTTGTTTGATCAAACTTAAGCAAGCCAAAGGATTGTCCACTAACATAAATGCAGTCACAAAGCGCTGTAGGACATCATAAGAAAAGGGATGACCAAAATAGCTACTTAAGGCCACAACAGTATTATAAAAGCTAGTACATATTATATATTATTAACCGTATGTAGAATAAAATTAATTTACATAAATAAATGCTGTAACAGGAAGTCCATTAAGCTTATTGACAACAAATCAAATAAATTAATTTATAATTAATTAACCGGAGAGGATAATACCCAATAATTCTTACCACAAAATATAGAATCTATTGTTGCTAAATGCAGCATATAAAATAAAATTTAAAACCTTTTATACTGGCAAAATCAAACTGTTACAAAACCGTGGGGGCTTTGTGTCTACAATAGCTGAGGCAAATTTGATATCTATTCTAGATACAGATGTCTAGATAGCGCTTTGAGACAATAAAGGGATTGTATTACAAATATGTTAAGTATTTTCATTATACTATGGCATTTTTGTAAAAAAATCATAATTTCTAGGTGTCGATGTGGCCCTCACAATCGATGAAAATCGGTTACCACCACCTAGGAGCAACCTCGACAAAAATTTGATAATAAACAAAAATATATCTGTCAATAAGATAGGTTTTCAATAGAGCGTCTAGCCAATAGTCAAATGTTTTATTGACATTTATATAATATTGTCACGCTTTTAAACTTAATACGCGCTAGTAGATATCGGTAGTCGCAAGGTCTTGAATTGAAAGTATATTTAGTTGTCCCGACAGTTTGCATCACTTTGTATAATAACGTTTTTTATTATGTCACCATTACCTCTACCACCTCCACCCCCTCTTTCGGTGGAGGTATAGTTTGAAAGTTTTTTAAGACCGTTGAGTTTTAATTTATGGTTGGTGTTTTTAGTTTTATCTTAATTTCACTTTAATGCTATTTAACTCCCTAATTACTTGACTTGGAATTTTAGCAAATCTATCGTTAGTACTTTAGACGGATATCCCACGAGAAATTGCATTCCAATTTCGAAAGCCACTGTTCTAAAAATTGTCTAACGCGATGGTTTAAATAAACTGAGATTTGTTCAGATAGACGACAATCAGGACGACCAGCGATATAGTGAAGAGAAAAATAAGAAAAACTTCTCAAGGAAGTGCCATTTGGAACAAATCCGTCCATAATGCTTTAATGAAACATAAATATCACCGTTTCGAAATACATGTAGTCAAGAGTTATCAGAAGGCGATTATGAGCGAAGAATGGAATTTCGTGATGTTATGATGTCAATGTGGAATCAAAACAAACAGTGGTTCAACTTTATAGTATTTTAGGATGAAGCAACGTTCATGGTGAATGGAAAAGTTAATGAACACAACTGTAGATTTTGGACTGAAAAATTGAATTTGCGAGTTGTGCTTGCGGGCACACACAAGATCGGTCCATTTTTTATTGGTCGAAGTTTGACAACGCAACTTTACTTTCAGCTCTTGGAAATACAAATAGCGTCTGATATTCAAAGTGTGAAGGGTTCAAATTATGCAAATAAAATCTTCCGACAGGACGGAACTCCACCCCATTTTGAACGAAACATGCGTGAATTTTCTGAATAGGTCATTTGGTAGAGGGAGCTTAACCTAGATCCCCTGATTTGTCGCCTAATGACTACTTTTTATGGGTACACTTGAAGAACAATATTTATACCACAACACCTCAAGATTTGTATGATTTGCATGGATGAATATTAGAAGAATTTTATATATTAAATTATTTTCAATTAGTTCACTGTCAAGCTATATAGGGAAAACAGTCTGAACATTTAATATAAGTTTTGTAATTACTGGTTATATCGGAAACTACTGATATTAGGAACAAGGTATATGATATCAAACGTGTCACAAATGTAATGCAGGATATACAAATGAAAAAATGAACAGGCTGTTACATATAAAAACTTAAAATGCGTCTGATTTCCGGACAAACGCTAGCAACAATGTCAATGTCGTCATTCGGTGAGTAAGATCCTCTTAGACATTTGTACCAAATTTAGTTTAAATACGCCTATATATTGTGAGGTTATTAAGCCGTTTTCCGAAGTTATACACATCCTGTATAGTAATCAAGAAGAGTAATTGTGCAAGTAATTAATTTTTTTGTTCGCAGGATGAGGATATAATATTCTTAAATTATTTAATTTTAACTAGAGTAAGCAATATCAACTGTAATAATTAACTAGCCTTGTTGCTTTTAAAAGTTTCTTTGTTGTTATTGGATTCATAAAGCTGCCCTAACTATGAAAAAACCTATTAATAAATATTAAGACTCATTTTCAATAACACTATGGATTTTTATTTTCGTAGGACATTTCTTATAATGGTTCAAAATAGCACCAATTGGACAGGACCACCTTATATAGTTTCCATATCCAGTTCAAGCCTGATATTTTAAAAATGTAATTTGAAACACTAATTTTAATTTATTTTGTAACATTTTTCTAACAGAAATAAGGATTTACTGCAAAATGACACGCGCGAGGGCTTTAACGGTAGTTTAGTTTATCCCCAGACCATATAACACTTTAAAACTTAAAAGCCAGCTTTAAAATTTAAAAGGTTAATTAGATAGTTTCAAGTGAACGCTCCTTCCTTACGTGGTGTCATAAATTCTTAAACCACGGAAGAATTTTTCAGAGTTTTTCGTATTAGCCGACTCCAGAGTTTTCCTGCAAGAATAATATCCTTGCTACGAGGCAGCGGTTATTTTATTATTAGGATAAATGTGAGTGCACTACACTACTTCCTTAATGCGAGCCACTCAAATATTAAATTGCCGGAACGTCCCGGAAATGTTTTAGGGTTTTAAAAATTGTCACTTGACCTCGGCTTCGTTTTACAGCGACACGTCAGCTTCGATCGAGCGATTCTATTACATTGTTGGAAGCTGTGAAAATGGTTTTTGTAGCTATTTATAGATGCTAGGCTGGATAGAAAATTCGGGCATATTTAATAAAATGTCATTGGATTTTATACCGATTATTCGGTTAGAAGCAACCAAAATGTCACGTACAGGGTGATCGCGAATAATGTTAGGCCGCTTTCAATATTTTCGAATTAGGAAATATAAAAGTTTTTGGAATTTATGTAGTAAACTATTTGCAACATGTATCGCCATATATATATATATATATATATATATATGAATTATTAAAATGCATAAACTACTAAGTAAATATCAGCCTCCCCTAAGTTTGAGCGGTCAATGCAAGTGAATGAAGTGACCTTAAACTTGCAACCATCAGCATATTTTATTATATAAACACTCAAGCGACCCATCAGTTCCGAAAAATTTTTTCTTACTCAAACCAGTTTCTTGCAAGCACACATGTGCGCAAGATCCTAACTTGCCAACTTATTTCCTATCTAAATTAGTGTTTCGCAGCACACATGTGCGGTCTGCTCACCAAAAGTAGTAAAAGTTGAATCTACGATAAATCTGTCAAAGCTCTAAGAAAGTTAATTTCAAAGCACAATCTGTCGAGCAGTTAGAGTGAGGCGTAAACTCTGAGTGGAATTAAGTGAAAGCTGTAATCATAAATAAATCACAGCACAACTTTTACAAAAACTATGTTATAAAACAGTGACCAAAGACCTATAAACAATTCAAAAGTATACCTCAATCGAAAAGATATGCGCACTTTAGAATGCAACCAGCCTTAAGCGTTGGATGGTAATAATGTAACACGATCTGTCAATTGCTCAACAGGCGATTCATATGCCAGGTTCACTCATCGGTTTTAATTTTATTTAAAGGTGTAGGTCTATGTGTTACCAGTGCGGTGAAGGCGCAACTAAATTTTTAACTAGGCATATATCAATGATTTTTGCACATTGAAATCAGGGTTGTAAAAGTTAGAAACATACCGTAGACAAAAATAGTATGGAAATTAGTAATCAAAGGTATTTAGTAAGGACAGGTACGTTTGACACTAATTTACCAAAATAAACATCGGGATCCCAATTAAATTGTTTATTTAAATATTAAAAACTATCACAAACACTTCAAAGACAATTAATTTGAACTAAAACAGAGTTTTATCCACAATGCCGAAACACAATTATTGCACTAGACGCGCGTTTCGCTAACCATGTTAGCATCATCAGGAGATGATTAAAACTAAATTTAAAACTCTACCTAACTCGCTTTTACACTAAATGTTTGCTTAATCAAGCGGAATCAAAGGAACGAATCATGGAATCATACTAGTAACTCTCGATCAACCAATACAATGGACTATAAGGAATAGGTCCTCTATCTCTATTTAAACTATTCTTACATTTAATAATTTCCATACTTTCATATGCGTCTAATAATCTCCTATCAGTAATATTATGAATTCATTTTAAACTTTTAATCGTTATTCTATGATTATTATCAAAAGCATGCTTATATACAAATTATCTGTGAGCAATGCTCCTATGCTGAAACTATATTGCGTTCCCAAGATTCATAAACCTGGAAAGGCAATGCGTTCCATAGTCTCGGCAATAGGATCGCCAACTTATAATATATCCAAGCGGCTAGCAAACCAGTTTGAAAATTTACCTATAAAACAACAGAATTTAGGAGTACCAAATTCCTTGGATTTCGTCAACAAAATTAAAGGTACGAACCTTAAGGAAGGTGAAATTTTAATCTCGTTTGATGTTTGCTCATTGTTTCCTAGTGTACCAATCCCACAGACCTTGCATTACCTTGGTGAATTACTTGAGATGAACAGTTTTGATAACGAAATCAAACAATAATATCTGACTTTAACCAAACTTTGCATGAATCAAAATTATTTTCAATATAAAAACAACTATTACCAACAGCTTGAAGGCACGGCAATGGGCAACTGTTTATCGCCGTTCATAGCTAACCTTTTCATGAGTAAATTTGTAAATTATATCAGTCAGGAGTTCGAATATTTTCCAAGGGTATGGTACAGGTATATGGATGACATTTTCGCGGTTTTCGACACAAAAACCGCTAATATCGAAGATTTTGTAACCAAACTAAACAACCGTTTCCTCTCGATTAAATTTACTTTTGAAGTCGAGAACAATGGCAAACTTCCATTTTTGGATACTTTAGTGATTAGAATTGATAATAACACACTAGAATTTGTTATTTATAGAAAAATTACTGCCACTAACCGATATATTCCTAATGACTCCTTCCACTGCGACCAACACAAAGTGGCAAGCTTTCATTTTTTGGTACACCGTATGGTTAATTTCCCTCTCAGCAGAGAAAGATTTAATAATGAAAAGGAGACAATTGAGAATATAGCGCAAGTTAATGGTTTCAATACTAACTTAATAAACAGACTAATTAATAGGCATTTGTTTAGAAAGACCATTCGTGATTCCACTTCATTGGCCAATCAGGATGAAAATACAAAATTTGTCTCGATACCATATAATCCTCAATATACTAGAGGACTCCAAAAAGTCTTTAAGGAAGTTGGTTTAAAATTAGTATATCAAACTCAGTTCATCATTAAAAAATTATTATGTGGTCCAAAGGACAAAATTGAAATACTAGAAAGAAGTGGAATATATGAAATTGGATGTATGGATTGTAACCAAAACTATGTTGGGCAAACTAGAAGATCTAGACAAACAAGATTCAAGGAACACACAGCTCATTTAAAGTATGGTAGAACAGAAAAATCAAGTGTTGCCGAGCATGCTTTTGATAATAATCATAGAATAACAATTAAAAATTTAAAATTAATTCATAATATAACTTATAGGAGATTATTAGACGCATATGAAAGTAGGGAAATTATTAAATGTAAGAATAGTTTAAGAGGGGCCTATTCCGTATAGGCCATTGTATTGGTTGATCAAGCGTGACTAGTGGGATTCCAGGATTGGTTCTTTTTAGTTTCGCTTGATTAAGCAAACAGTAGTATAAAAGAGAGTTAGGTAGATTTTAATTTTAGTTTTAATCATCTCCTGATGAAGCTATTATGGTTAGCGAAACGCGCGTCGAGTGAAAAATTCTGTTTCGGTATTGTGGATAAAACTCTGTTTTAGTTAATTGATTTGATTTGATTTACCCTTCTTTGCAACGATATACTTTTAACGGACGCTATTCCTATTTCCGACATTTGGCTGACATGCCGATCCTCTACTTTTTCAATAACTATATCTTTCGGGTTGCGAAGCGAATATTCTCCTAGCCCTAGCCGCACTACCCTGTCCGATAAAAATCGACCCCAACAGTTAATCGTAGAAATAAATT
>MU184408.1:40789-72248 GCA_016904865.1 Pissodes strobi | reverse complement strand
TCTGGATGTTTGGATCATCCTCACTTGGTTTACCAAAGGCTAAAATAACCCCTTCAATCAAATATTCTTCTTTGAGTTTGCTACTTAAAGCAAGATGATCTAGACATAATCAAGGATGGGTAAAGACAAATCTACCGAGGGATCCAATTCTAATGTGAAGATATAAATTTTATGTATACTGAGCTTGATATTTTTATTTATGGAAGAGTTTTTAAGTTGAGAATTTGAGTGTTATATATGTAAGGCTAGGCCGCAATGTAAGCATTTTTTCGCGTTTTTTAAATTTCGATATACATGTTTTATTTTCATTGCAGAGCATTTAAAACACCTCTATTTCAAAGTATTTTTACACTTATACAAAAATTTTGTTTCGTTATGTCAGAGGTCTTGCTGCCATCCTTGAGAAGGTGCTTGCTATTTAAAAAGAAATTGACATAGCTTTTTGCGAAGTTGATGAAATAAATGACTGCATAGTAGCACCTGGTGGTGCTACTCTTACGGATGAGAATTCCAGAGTCTAACACCAGGGCGGATATGTCGATAGTTTGAGCAGGCATCAGACGAAATGAACTGTTTTATTGAACTACTGATTTTTAGCGGTTACAATGATCTACCTAGTAATCGGATATATTGGGAGCAAAGTCTTGACATCAGAAACGAACTGGTATATAGTTCGATGAGACGCAACAGGTTCGAGAAAATTTTGATGTGTCTGCACTTAGCTACCAAAAAAAAATGGATCATGGTGATAAGCTCTGGAAAAAAGCCGTTCGTAAACAAAATGAAAGGGAGTAAAGAAAATATTTTGTTCCTGAAAATACTTGGCTTTCAGCAAAAATATGATCAAGCATTACAGTAAACACAGCTGTAAGCAGTTTCTGAGAGCCAAACCCCTACGATGTGAGAATAAGGGCTGGGGTCTAAATACCATACTGGGTTACTTGATAGGTTTCGAAATATATCAAGGAAAATCTGTAACTTCTGGCGTTGAAATTGAATGAAACTTCGAAAGGGCGGCAGCACCATTGGTTAAAATGATAGAAGACCTACACAATAACATGAAATCCTTGCCATTCTCATTTTACTTAGACACCTTATTTACGGCTTTAAGTTTATTGGCCTATTTACGTTTGAAAGGATATGAAAGTACGGTGATATCTAGGGAAAACCGTTTACCCAAGAGCTGTCCGTTATCGGATAAAACTCATTGGAAAAAAAGAAATAGGTTATCGAAAACACTATTAGTAAGATGTATGATGTTATAGCAGCTAAGTGGGTTGATAACACTGTATCTTGCATTGCTATCAATCAATATGGCATTAATTCAGTGACAAATGTCAGACTTTACTGCCCAAAGGAGAAAAACCACATGCAAGTTAGCCAATCAGCTTTACTTGTCGATTACAACAAATAAATGGGTGGTATGGATCGAATGGACCAAAATGTTAGACAATAAAGGACCCTCGAGAGGACCAAAATATGGAATGGGAAACGGTATTGGGTATTGTTTACTTGACTACGTGATATTTCAATCAATAATGTGTGTTTATATTGAAAATCCAACAATTCTCAAATCAAGCAAATGAATTTTAGATGGGTCAATGTGCAAGCTTATTTAAAAAAAAAATATGGGTCAACCCGATGGCACTGGCAGAACTCCATCGTCATTTTCTAATGCACAAAGAGTAATAATTGATGAAATTAGATATAGCAGGATGGATCACCGTGTTGAAAAAATTCCAAACGACAAGAGAAGGCGTTGTGCAGGAAATTTCTTGTAAGTGTTCAACACACACCCAATGCAGAAAATACGAGGTAGGCACACCAAATATTTAAAGAAAATGTTAAATACCTACTTTTTTATTTGTTTCGTATGATTCTCAATAAAACACTTTGCTTTTGAACATACTTATTGTTGCTCCTAGTAGCAGAGTACAAATAATATCGAGTAGATCCACTCAGCAAAAATCGTTTGATGTTTTTGCATCAAACGCAAAGGCCGCAGCACGGTAAAAAATAAGTTTGTGCTCTACCTGCAGCAGCGAGCAGTCTGAGGGGATATATTCAAAAAGTATTCGCTGATGCGCTTTCCTCGGTTATTATAAGACAACGCGACGCGAAAGTACACAATTTCAGGGCGTTTGCACACTCTCTGTCCCTCGTAGCAGGGCCACCGTGGGCCACGAACCAGTTTGATCCGGATTCGCCCCGTCCGTCGCGTCACCAAACGCTGTCGGCAATATTGGAAATTTGTCTCCAGTGAACCTACCGTATACTTATTTATACCGTCCTAGTAGTTCCTAGCGTTATATACATCTAACACCTTATCCTTAAAAATCTAGCTGCAAAAATTCATGATTTCTTATAAATTAAGAATAATTTAAACAAAATATACTAAAATTACACAAAAAAATCGTAAAAAAATGAATTTGAGCACTAATGGGATAAGGATTTTATAGTTTCAAAAAACAACTCAGACTTAGAGACACAGAGAAAAATAAATGAACCTATATTATAGTCGATCTGCTCTTCGGTTTCAAAATCATGGCCCTGAAATCGAAACGGCTTGAACGCCTTATAAGGGGTTCAGTACTCTGAAATACGAAGGAGAGAAGGAAAACGAAAAGTTATTACATAACTCGGGGAAACTTAACTCCTATCTGATTCGCAACGTAGCAATTTGAAGCCATTAGGTTCAAAATCGCTTACCTAAATAACTTTCCAAGTGTTACTCAGACATAAACGTGTGAGACTCGGCGTAAATTAGATAGAAAATCGTTTAATCCCTCCGTTTCTAATGAGAATTAATCAGACGAATTAAAATGCTTGTAGCCAGAATCAATCTTCCCTCATCCAACCTCCGGTTTACTGTTGTGGAATCTGATTAACAATATATATGTTAATTTACCTCAAATAAATCGATCTAAATTCAAATTGGCCTATTACAGATTTCGCCAAATAATGCCATTAAGTTGGTAAATCGATTTGTTGGTTGTAAATGATGTTAATTTGTCTCGTGGCCATGTGGTATCTGGCAATCTGGCAAGCACACATGACCATGTAACGGAAATTATGCATCCATTCCGATATTATCTTGTTATGCCTCATACAAGGTGATAATAATAAGTTACTGGCTTAAAAGAAAAAAAAATAGTACACTTCATTGATTACAATTGGTTAACATGGCCTGAAAATATGGTGACTATAGCATGGGTGCACATAATTCAAAGATTTTTCATGGGCAAACAAACACTTATCGGTAAGAGATAAATCTGGAGAATATGATGTATGGGAGTTTAAAGATTTTAAATCAGTATCTTCGCAAGGCAGCAGAGACTGTTTCCCAATAAATGAGAAACAAATAATAAAATGAACATTTATTATTAGTAATTTTGAAATACCATTCACGATAAATTCTTGAAGTTTTTTGGCGCATTCAGCCCGCTATTTCTTAGGTAGTGAATGAGACTGAGCCTCAGGCTCGGCTATGTAACGCTCATTCGTATAAATCGGCTCGTGTAGACTTCAGCTAAGCGAAGTCAATGTCAGAGAGAGATAGCCAACGCATCTGCTATACTCGCAAGGCACTAGAAAATTTGGAACGACGATAACGAATTTTTTTAGGCAATGCTTGTGGGCAGCTAACTGCCCTTTTACCGATCCGATTTTTGGTTTCCGAGTTATTAAGCCAAATGTGCTTCTTTTGAAAATTTTGTTTGATACACGAGAACTGTAGAAAGAATAAATAATTAATTTAGAAGAAATTTTCTGGACACATTCTCCTTGACGTTCTTCGAAACCCTATATACTGAAATAGCAAGGATAGGAAAATATCCAATATTTTTGGACGTGTATATTTTTGGGTCGGTCTGGCGCCAAAAAATTTGTACATAGTAATACTGAAAATTATTTATAAAAAAAACCAACAGGTAATTCAAATAATACGTTCAGCATATTTGATATAAATATCTCATTGAAAAACAAGTCTCAAGAAATTGAAGCTTTCCTGCAAGAAAGACCAACCCGCTAAAGTGCTCTCAGTTTCACTTAACACTTTTTGTTTAATGAAGAAGTCCAGCAAATTAACATTCACGATTAGTAACTGACACGGTGTTGTTGTTATTATGTCGGCATCGGGTCAAAAGCTGAAAGTGTTAGAGGGCCTGGCTGAACTATCGGTTGAGAGGCATTGCGAAGTATGTGTTTTGGAATTTATAGACAATGATATTGTCACAGTAACTATCCATCGCCCACCAAGTGGGGATTTTATCGTGATTTTGAATGTGATGGGTGGTGTTTTGGCCTCTGTTTTTAATTTAAATAAGTACACTATCATTAATGGAGACTTTAACATACGGTTTGATAAAGAATATAGAAATAGGCATAGTTTTATGGATATTATAAATTCTTAAAACTTCTCCCTACAGTTATGTTCAGGTTTGGAACCTTCGGCAACATGCACTAAAACGGAGTTTTATCCGCAATACCGATACAGAATTATTGCACTCGACGCGCGTTTCGCTAACCATGTTAGCATCATCAGGAGATAATTAAAACTAAATTTAAAACTCTACCTAACTCGCTTTTATACTAGATATTTGCTTAATCAAGCGGAACCAAAGGAACCAATCCTGGAATCCCACTAGTCACGCTTGATCAACCAATACAATGCACTATACGGAATAGGCCCTCTATCTCTATTTAAACTATTCTTACATTTAATAATTTCCATACTTTCATATGCGTCTAATAATCTCCTATCAGTTATAATATGAATTAATTTTAAATTTTTAATTGTTATTCTATGATTGTTATTATTGCTTTTGATAACAATCATAGAATAACAATTAAACATTTAAAATTAATTCATAATATAACTGATAGGAGATTACTAGACGCATATGAAAGTATGGAAATTATTAAATGTAAGAATAGTTTAAATAGAGATAGAGGGCCTATTCCGTATAGTCCATTGTATTGGTTGATCAAGGGTGAGTAGTGGGATTCCAGGATTGGTTCCTTTGGTTCCGCTTGATTAAGCAAACATTTAGTATAAAAGCGAGTTAGGTAGAATTTTAAATTTAGTTTTAATTATCTCTGATGATGCTAACATGGTTAGCGAAACGCGCGTCGAGAGCAATAATTCTGTTTCGGTATTGTGGATAAAACTTCGTTTTAGTTCTCCCTACAGGCCTTTGTGAAGACGAGGCTAAATCACTGCCTCCATAAAGTATTTGTAAACTTTCATGAATTTCCCGACTACAGTTTAATCCGGTTTTGCCTGATCACTCAACTATATAATTGAGATTTGATATTGGTCATTATACAACACTACGAAAAAATGTCAATATGTACAACATGCTTAAGAGTGAAGCCTGGCAATTTCTGGGCCCTGTTATTGGGGCTGAGGAGTGGTGCAATATCTTTATGAACAAGTTTATCAGTATGCGTGACGTGGCGTTTCCACAGACCCTCAAAGTAAAAGCCAGCCAAAACACACATAAAGTTGTATGGTTCAATGCCAAAGTCAGGGTCATGAGGGAAGAACTCCAGGCCCTTGGCTTTCTTGCTCAAGAGTCTGACTGCCCTCTTCTGTGTGAAGGTATATAGCCGTAATTACAGACATGCCATCTTCTATCCTGGTTACGACTTACTTCTTCTATCCTGGTTACGACTTACATACCCGATTTAGATATAAGTTCGGAATATGCCTTTTTGTCCGAAGCGACCTTTCATGTCACCGCGAGGAAACACTCGAACTGAACAACCTTGACATCGTGTGGCTCAAGTTCACCGCCAAGGGATCAACCAAGTTTATATGTTGTCTCTATCGCCCTCCGAGCGATAGAGCCTACCAAAGCTTTTTCTCAACACTGGCTACCACTTTTGACTCAATACAAGTCGATCATCCCAGTTTAGAAATAATCATTCTGGGAGACTTCAATGCCCACAACACAAACTGGCTCAAACATCACAACAAGACCGACAACGAAGGTAGAGAAGCTAAAGCATTCGCCATCAGCTGCGGGCTTACTCAACTTGTAGACGAACCAACTCGAATCTCAGAGAGGGGCGAATTCGCCGCCCTCCTGGACCTTTTTCTAACCACCAATCCTGACCAGTACAAAATTACAGTTGGTCTACCATTAGGTACTTCCGACCACAAACTTATTACAACGGTGTGCGAATTGCCACTCATACAGAAGGACCCACCATTGCCTCGCAAAATCTGGCATTACAATTCTGCAAACTGGGACAATCTAAGGGATTTCTACCTAGATTTTCCTTGGCTCGACGTCTGCTTTGGCACTGACGACCCGTCAGTCTGTTGCGAGGAGATAACGCAAGTAATCTCCTCAGGAATGGAAGCATACATCTCAAATTCCATCAAGTTACCATCAAAAGAAAAGCCCTGGTTCGACAGAAGATGCGAAAGAGCTGTAGGTAGGAAACAGCAAGCCTACAAGTACTGGCAGCAAAATCAGACCGCTGAAAATCGCAATTATTTTATCGAAGCGAGAAACGAATGCAAACGAGTGATCGACGAAACTAAGGACAAACACAATCAAAGGATCAGGAATTAACTTTTGCAATGTCCCAGTGGTTCCAGGAATTTCTGGTCGGTAGCAAAGGCAGTAAGTAACAACTTTACAAAAACGTCTCTCCCACCTTTGACGGACGAACGTGGCATCACGGCGACTACAGCCAAGGAAAAAGCAAACATGCACGCTAAAATGTTTTCATCGCACTCTACCATAGACATCCCCCAAGGCAAGACTCTCCCCACCATATCGAACATCAACACTACCATGGCAGAAGTCAAGTTTTCTCACCGTGATATTCGCAAAATCCTTAAAGAACTAGATACGCAAAAGGCATCAGGACCGGACGGAATACCTGCCATCGTGCTAAAAAATTGCGCCAACGAACTAACACCCGTTTTTTCCAGGCTTTTTCTCTTTCTTACGGAAAAGGGATTTACCCATCCTCTTGGAAAGTCGCTCGAGTGCAACCTGTTCCAAAAAAGGCAAGAAAACCACGCCCTCAAACTATCGCCCAATTGCCTTGCTTCCAATAATCTCCAAAGTCATAGAACGTGAAGTCAACCAGCAACTACTCAAGTACCTCGAGAACAACAGAATAATCAGCGATAATCAATACGGCTTTCGCAAAGAGAGATCGCCAGGAGATATATTGGCCTATGTCACTCATATATGGAGTAGGGCAATTGAAAACTACGGAGGGTCTCGAGCGATTGCGTTGGATATTTCAAAGGCATTCGACAGAGTTTGGCATGACGGAATGCTCAACAAACAGCCGTCCTTCGGATTGCCAGCCTCTCTCTGCAGCTGGCTTGCCAGTTTCCTTAAAAACCGATCCATACACGTTCCAGTCGATGGACACATCTCGGACACATTCACCATCAACGCGGGCGTGCCTCAGGGCGCAATACTTTCACCAACTCTGTCCCTCATCTATATTAATGACCTGCTGAGCGAAACGAATAATCCTGTTTACAGTTTTGCAGATGACAGTACCCTTGTCTCCCACTTTAGATCAGAAAAACCCTTACCAGCGACTGAGACTCACCACCGCAGACAGGAGCAGATTACAGCTATTAATCAAGACCTGGAGAAAGCTCAAACTTGAGGCGACCGAAATTTGGTCCAGTTCAATGCAGCAAAGGCCCAAGCAGCAACGTTTACCAAGAGGGCCAATACAGCGGACCCTGACATCATTATGGCAGGATCGACCATTCCTTCGTCCTCGTCAATCGGACTACTGGGTGTCTCGGTCAACAGCAATATGTCATGGCATGACCATGTTGCTAACATCGCAAAATCAGCCTTCCAGAAGCTTGGTGCGCTATTTCGCAACAAAAAACTCTATACACCGCAGCAGTTGCTCTTGCTGTACAAAGCGCAAATAAGACCGTGCTTAGAATATTGCTAACATATCTGGGGTGCCGCACCAAAGCACACCCTAAAGCTGCTGGATTCCATTCAGAAGAGAGCTGTGCGTCTCGTCGGCGACCCGGAGTTGACCCGCAATCTGGATAGTCTGGAACACCGCAGACATGTGACCGAGATGTCTCTGTTTTACAGATACTTTCACGGCAGATGTTCCCAGGATTTGGCCCGCATCATCCCGCCCCTGGCAACTCCTGTCAGACAGTCACGACAGAAGGCAGGAGCGTACCAGTTCGTCGTACAACTAGAAACACCTAGAACATCGCTTTTCAAGAACTCCTTTGTCTGGCGCACTGCATCACTGTGGAACTCAGTTCCAGGACATCTGTTTCCCACTAATTACAACCTACAACTGTTCAAGAACCGTATCAATCAACATCTTTGCACACACACCGCTCGTCGAGCGCCATAGGAGCGCACTTTAGTGTGTGTGCCACTGCCATAAAAAAAAAGGCAGCACGGGATGTCATAATTAGTAATCGAAAAGTGGTCAAAGACAGGAGAGGCTCTAACATTAATCCTAACATGTTAAACAATTTTGTTGTCGGTATTGGTGAAGAATGGATACCAGCATTATCGCAATCTGCTGTCTCTTTTGAGCGATATTTGGAACGGGTGGAGCGGAATGATTTGCTCAACTATCGTTTTCGTAACGTAACTTTTAATGAGGCTAGAGCCGCAATAGATGAATTAAAGAAGAAGCACAGTACAGATTTCTATGACCTAAATATAGTGTTGATAAAATCGCTAAAAATATTATAATTAGTCATCTGACCAATTTATATAATAAATGCATTGCTGAGGCCACATACCCTCACCTATTTAAAGTAAGTAAAACGGTTACATTATTTAAGAGTGATGACCCTAACTCTCCTAATAATTATAGGCCGATATCACTAATACCTGTTTTGTCGAAAATATTTGAAGTCCTGCTTAATAAACAGCTTTGTGATTGCTTGGAGTTAAATGACCTGCTCTCCAGCGATTAATTTGATTTTAGAAAAGGTAGATCAACAGTAATGGCTGTTAATAGACTATGTGAAGGCATAGTTGAGGGCTTTGGGGTGGGACTTTTGTGGGCCGTTACTGTTCATCGTGTATGTTAGCGATATAGCATCCTCCCTGCAGCAGGGTAGTGTTACATTGTATGCAGATGACTCCCATTTTCTCGTAACCGTCATAGATTATAAATTGCTGAATGAGAGGTTAGCTGACTGAAGGGAGGGTGTGGCTAATAAGCTCAACCTTAACCATGGAAAAACGAATAACGTCGTATTCTCGCTGAGACAAAGTGACATTAATAATCCAGGCCAGGTCAAGTTTTTGGGAATAACTTAAGACCCAAAATTGGCATTTGGACTTTATACAAATAGTGTTTCAAAGAGGGCAGCCTCTGGATTCTTTATGCTGAAAAGCTTGGCGATGACTGTAGTATCAACGATCTGCCTTACGGCTTATCATGCTCTTCTATATTCAGTATGTATATATGGCCTTCTGGCTTAGGGACATTCGTCCCATGCATCTAGGGCAGTGGTATTCAAACTATGGGATAAATTTCATGGGGATGGCACGGTAGATTGAAAAAGCGTTTCCTTGGTACGCCACTATCACCATTCTTTCTCGGCTCATTTTAAGTTCTGAAATTGTAATAAAACATAGATAACTCTAGTTCTTTGATTTCGATCCTCAATTGCGCACGCAGCGTGTATGTTTTTAGGCACAGGCTATATACCTGTCCAGACGGATAAAACGAATTTTTTTCGTTCAACCGTTTGCATCAAGGGATGACGAGAATACAAAAAAGTACTGTTAACTTCACGCATGGCCGGCCGCTCGCTTCGCTCGCTCCGGGGCGCATCTAAACAAAACTAATCCAAACTATCCCAAAACTAACCCAAATTTAAAAAAAAGCAAATATAATCTTAAAAAAAAGTCTTGCCACCAACGGGAATCGAACCGCGCAGCCCCGCATCACAAGTCCAGAATTTGACTACTAGACCACTAGACATGCTGTAAGCAACTCACTGAATCGTCATTGGTAATTCTGCCAATTCAATACTGAGAAAAAAACGGACCAATCACACGCAATGTTGATGGATGGACATATAGCATGTGCGCTCTTTTTTAACTAGATGTCCCTAATATTTTGTATGTTGTATTAAATAAAAATAAATGAACTACTCTGTTACTGATGATTACTAACTCTTGTAGTATGAGACATGAAGTATTTATTTGAAATTAAATTTTAACTGCTGGATCAGCAGGTTAGCTCGATCTTCCAAGTGGGGTCGCACAGTCAAAAAGTTTGAATTCCACTGATCTAGGGTATTTGGTGGACAGAGGAGAGTAGTCCTAGTCCTGGCTGGGGTTGAGTAAGAACATACTTCAAAAAATTTGGAATTCTTACTCTTCCATCTCAATACATTTATGAATCATTATTCTATATAAGTCAAAACTTGAATAGATATGAAAATATTCCGAATTTGCATTCTCACAACACAAAATCTCACATGAACCTTAAAATTGATTTTCTCAGACCCAAAAATTCTGGGAATGTAACGCCGCATTACGCCACTGTTTTTTTTTCAACAGGCTATCTGTGAGGGTCAAGGAATTGCCAGTAAAACGCTTCAAAACTGTAGTAATTATAATGGTTTCTTAAATTCTGATGTTAGTGATCAGGATTTTGTTTAATATGTTGTGTGGTGGAGTTTTTCCTTTCGTGTATAGTAATAGCTTATTTCTAAATCTGTAAATTTAGTCTATGTATTTGAAATGAAATGTGTTGTGTCCTTCCCAACTATTAGCCTTTAGTTTTGGCTTTGAACTATTTGAATCATTTTTTATTTACAATTGTTGACAATTATAAAAAGGTTTTATTGACAATAATGACGACTGTAAAGGTATTTTCTACTTATACTATACTAAATTATTCTTACTCTTATTCTTTGTTTCGGAAATGTCGGAAAACTGGGCTTTTAAGGGATAATGTAAAAATATCGCTTTATGGGTTAAAAAAATCGAGAAGAATATTGACAAACTGATCATTTGATGAGAATCTTTGCTACGAACCGTATATGAGGACACTTTTCAAATGAAGATGCCTTTTACAAAAGGTGAGCTTGTTACATATAAATTTTTCTCCATTTCGAGTTTTTGACACGGTACGTCAAGAGATAATATTTTATTACTGGAAAATTGAATAATATCGAGCAAACACACCTTAGTACATTAAAGAAAGACGTTACGAGTACAACATACGAAGAGTATGCTAATTTTTTAGTCACTACTATAGTAGCTTGACACCACAAAATATAAAACGACGACGATTGATAGGATTCGATCGAAAGTATTCATAACCTATTCTCAGAGTCTGATACAAATGAAAAATATCAATTAGAGCAAAGTTTATCTGAGTAGGTGATAAACAATTATAATTGTATTTAATTTAAATATTATTACATTGTGAACAAAGAAAAGAAAAAAAATACTTTTCCTTCATAATATTAATCTCGCATTGTTGAAGTTTTCACCTCTGTCGGAGGGTTTTAAGCATATATCGTTTTTTAGCAAGCAAAGTTTTTACTTACATGAATTAAAACGGGACATTAAATTAGTGTGACGCATTTGCCCTAACCTAGTTATTAAAGATTAACTTAGGAGCCAAGAAAATTTTCACCGAGTTTGAATAGTTAAAAACCGTGTTTGTGTTAAAATTAAATACCACTATTTACCTACTAATAATATTATAAAGTTTCACATTAACATAATCCTGCAAAACTTCCAGCGTGAACCCTTCCTGAATGCTGCCGGTTTTTTGCTACCCTCACAAAGTTTTCTGAGTGACTTGTCAAGGGGATACTGATGAGATTTCAACAGGAATGAGGCAGTGGCGTAGGAAACTTAAGCGAATATTTGATTTGCATAAACCTAGGAATTAAGTAGTTCGATAAATGTTTGTAACGCTTATATGCCATTCAAGCGTGAAGAATATAACCTCAAGTTATGGCAAAAAATGTTGATACGTAGAGAAGTAATTATCACCAATATATAATAACAAAAAGAAATGTGAATAAATATGCCTCAAGTACCTACAAACTAATACCATAAATAAAGAACAAACCACTTAAAACATACATATTCAAAAAAAGCAAACAAAACGCTGACAGATAATAAGGAAAACCTTTTAAGCTGCTTGTAAAGACAACCAAGGGCCCTTAAGAAATTTCAACTGTTGTGTTATATTGCTAGCAACCAACTTCAAAGAGCAAGCAATGTTTCGGAAATGCTCCAAAACTAACCTAAACAAAGTTGACTGAGTGAGCTGACATTAATTTAATCGAGGTATTTATATACTTTTCTAGAAAATATGTATGTCCAGCATTATAGAGGCAGTATTTAATGAGCTTCCGTTGTTAATTCTCTTCACACTGAAGGTCACATACTTATGAATAACTAAGACTTACTTTTCAGGCGACTCCTTTTCTTTAGTTTTAATATAGGATTTTATTTTGTAATCATACTTATCTATTTTCATTCAAAGATGTCTTAATAAAATGTAGCTTTAAATTATGGTCCTATTCTTTTTCTATTTCAGTTTACTCCATCCACTCCTGCTAACCAATATCGTCGTTACCATTCATCCTTGAACATTTAGCTGCTATATTTCTTCTCTATTTCTGATGTTATTATTTATCACTTTTATCGCTTTAATAGGTCTGCGGTCTTCTTGCGTTTGGTCTGCCTCTATAAACGGTCCCAATATCCCTATTCTCCGCTATGACTACGTGACCTGCCTATGCAAGCCTTCTGGATCTTATTGTGCTAGTGATCCATGGCTGTTTAGCCATTTCCCTTATTTCACCACACGTGCGCTTCGTCCGTTGGGTTGCTACTGGATCTTGTACGGGTCCACATATTTTCCTTAAAACTCTATTCTCGAAGAAGAGTAGCCTTTCTTGTTCTCTAATAGTCATGGTCCACGCCTCGCACCCATACAGGACCACAGAGATCACTATTGTATTGTATATCTTCAGTTTCACTTTTCTTGGTAGATTTCGTGGTCGAAGCAAATTGCTCAGGACAGCTACGACTCTGTTTCTGCTACATATACGACACTGTATTTCCTTTCTAACATCATTTGTTTCGTTTATCTGTGAGCGCAGGTACTTGCTTCATAAGTTCTGCTTGAATGTCATCTAGGCCTGGTGCCTTTCTATTATTTAATTTTTCTATGGCTTTTTGGACTTCGTCTACAGAAGAGGAAAAATCACTTTTTCCTATTGTATCTTCATTATCTTTTACCTCCTCTAACGGATTATCTGGCTCCTCCATATTCAACAGCTCTTCAAAATATTGTTTCCATCGCTCTACTATTTTTTCTCTTTCTGTGAGTTCATTTCCATTTTTGTCTTCCACCAAGCCAATTCTGGCTTGGTAACCTTTCCGTGCTTGCCTTATTAGTAATTGTGCCTAATTATTAATTAACTGCTCTTCTGCGTTCTGGAATCGCAGCGTTTTTTATTGTTTTATTTACACTCTCTTCAACTTTGGTCTTTCTGAGAATTAATTGTATATACTTTTCATACCATTAGTCCATACCATCACTCTCTTGACTTTAACAAAATTTACATTCGTAATTTTTTTGCCCTATCTAGATCTAATACAGTTCTATCTAAGTTCAGCTACATATTATGTTATCACTCAAATTCTCCTTTCAACACTTTTATTTATCTTATTTTGATTCTAATTAGAGCGCTTGGCGTAAACGACCAATAGTCAAATATTTTTCTAACCCAACAATAATACTGCAAAATTTAAGTTGCACGAGGATCTAAGATTACCAAGGATGGTGAATATGGGGGTCGATTTGTATCTAATGTTCTCCTACTTACTCATTTTCCGTGTTCGTTTACACACAATGTTTTAAAAAGGTAGCAACTGGGACTGCCTTTTCATTTGCTACAAGAATGTCTTGCATCGTAAACGATTCCTCCAGTTGGGGGGTAGATCAAGAGGTGGTCCGGATCCTGTACTTGACCCCACCGGCACAAGTTGTCCCCATTAGCCGGCAGGAAGCCCCATTTCTGCAGATTCGTCCTGCAAGTCGGAACTATAGTTCTCTAATGATTGATTGTCCGCCATACACTGAAGGAGATATTGTTGCCTGGGGAGAGCTCCTCTTTTGGGTCGATGTATGTCGTCGTGAGTTCGCTTTTCCATCGAGTGGTACGGATTAACTCTAGTGGTTCTTCAAGGACTTGGGTCGTAGAGGGGAATTTCTTTTTGGACCGAAGTCGTCGCGCTACAGGTTGGTTACGCACAGAGGATAGCTCGAGTCTCTCGCCTGCTCTGGTCTCTCCATATCTGCTCCAGTGTTTCTATGAATATGAGAAAAGGCAATCCCAATGATCAGATATGTCTATATGTTTACGATCCGTGTGATTTCACTGCTCGCGACATCAACTCTTTTTCGGTGATACGCACAAAGGAAGTGCAGACGACCTAACTCTCTTACTCAGGATGTTATTACGCGCTCAAACTTTCCCTTTGCTGTTGGAACAGTGCTGCTTAAATGTTAGTGTGACGCTCAAATATTTTAGCGACCGTACACGTAATGTTCAGCTTTGTCCATGCCTCTCGGTTGATTAATTGAGATCAGCACCCCAGTGCTCTGCTCAGATTGGGCCTTAACTGGTGGCTGTCGTAGCGTAGAGAAAATTCTTCTAAAGCATTTGACAGTTCCGATTTCCACGAAATTCGAGTCTTGCGCTGTCATCGCTTTGTCGTCGATATAGACAAACTGCACTGCACTTGATTGTAGGTGGTACTGGCGATAGCACGCTTTCCTGAAGCGGTTCATTTTTTGGACCCTCCACCTCTGCCCCTCTTTAGAGGGGCAGAGAATCTTGTGTTTTGAATGGTTTGGCCAATTACTTTTGTTAGTCGATGATCCTTCGTAATCTTATATACTTTCTTCAGCTGTTTTCTGTATGCTGCTGTCAGGTCAACGAAAGCGACACCTGTGATTTTTCTTGCTTCGAAACCATCCTCGATGTGTTATAATTCGTACAGCTGGTATAGATAAAGAGAATTTTCGTGGTATTTTCTGAGCTTCCCCACAATATTTAGCGCACAACTTAAGTTAAACTGTAATAGTGATTTCATAGCATTTCAATTCCCCTTCAATAAAAGAGATATCGCTGAAAATCTCATTACTAACTACGAAACTTTGAAGGCGGCACTGTTAGCCTTAAAAAATTAAAGAATACTTTTGCTTGTCATTAATTATCTCATCATTATCAGGTGTTGGGGAAACACCCCAACACGTATATAACTTTCGTTTCTCACCGTATAGTTTGGTGATAACACCCTGTATGTATGTAGTCTGAATGAGCCATAATTAATCCTCGAATATATTTATTTCACGACAGGTAAACGAAAATTTGTGCATTTAAAATATTGTATTTCAGTTCTTCATTACGACTCTTTAGTCCGAACCTGGTTTTATCAGTATAATAGAGTCCGTCATATGCTATGATTCGAATAAAGCGAAATGACACACTATCAAGAAAATCGTTTGGAATCGTTTTCAAATTTAATATATCCTTGTCTCCGTCAGTGTTCTGTAAACAGCAGTGTGCCAAAGAAAGAAAGAAGATTCTTTCACCCTCTCAAATGAAACCGAGAAAAATCATATTTTAGTGCCTAAAAAACACTCAACCGCGAAGGATCTGTCTCGTCACAGCTCTCAAAGATTTTAGCGCCAAAAAACAGCTAGCCATGTCCTAGCACTGTTTAAGGCAAATAATTAGTTTAAAAGTGTCTTACATCCACTAAAACGTGCTAGATTGGTCCAGTCACCTCTCTCTAGCAAGTGCAGTTCCAACTTTCTCTCGAACAACAGCGAAATTACTCGTTCCCGTTTTCGCGCCAAAGGGTCACACCCTTCTTGGCATTTTCTCCGTTTGTATGCACAGATATTAGAAAATATCTAGTGTACCTCTGTTATCTTTGTTCAAGTTTGGACAAAGACCTCTTTTGAGCATTTTTACGCAATTCCTTAAAGCCAGAAACGACGACGCGTCTCGGCTTAAAATGGCGGTACCAAATTTGTAGCTCAAATCGTGCCTGTACTATCCAAATTAAGAATTTGAAGTCATATCACTGCCTGGTTGGGGGGAAGTAGAGAAAAGAGTAGATCAAGGTATTTCGTGAGAAAGGAATAGTTAGTAGTTAAAAATAGAAAAGTAATTAAATTCAGGAAAGACACTGTTTTATTCTTAATTATAGTCATTAAGAAATTTCCTAAAGGATCTAGAAAAGTAACCTGTTTTGCATTCTATAAAAATTGTACCTATATATTCACCATATCAAATTCAAATGCAATTTGCACCTGCATTATTAAAGTACTTAGTTAACCTAACTACCTAGTTTCAATTCACAACATCTGTGTAAAACCTCCACCACCTTATTTAATACAGTCCACTAAAATTGCTTGTAGTTAATTATACTCTTAATTGCTACCCCCCACCTTTGTGGGCATAATAAGTTAAAAATTTAATTTGTTTTACCGACCATCAAGCTTCACTGACTTCGCTGGTCCAATTTTGAGCATATGTATATCCCTTTATTCTCTAATTTTTTGAATCTTGAGTGTTTAGAATGTGTGGTGATTACTATCGCCTACTAATCAACTTACCTTAGAAATTCCATTATTTTATCTTACCAGTGTTTGGCCACCATGACATGCCTTTTGGCTTGGTCCTGATTTTTCGTGGCATCTCATATGCGGCCTGCCCATTGTAATTTTAGTTGGAATTATTCAGAACTATTTATTATATTTATCTATTCTCTGATGTCGTTCCATAGCACGAAGCAATATAATTATTTAATTTTTTAATTAATACTCTATTTTAACGATTTAATCAAACTTTTGAATTTTAATCAAAACTGTGCACCACTGCGTGCTAGAAGTTTGGCTAACCAACGTTAGATTTTGGTCCGTTTGGATCAAGGATAAAACCCTTCATTATCTCATATTGTTAGAGGCCTTTGGACGTTGCTTAGAATTGGATCTTTCGAATAACTACTGGTATCTGTGTCATTGAGAAGAGCAAATTTGCTTTATGCTCAGACGCACAAAAATAGAACCCCCCAATTAGATCTACCGGGTTGCTTTTCTTAGGATTCAATTCAGTTTCTTAACGCACGGAGGAAGATTGGTTAGTTAGCTATGTAAACATTTAATAATTACTATGGCTGTAGACATATGATGGGCTTTTTATTGATTTTCATTTGATAACGAATCGGACAAAAAGATTATGATAGATTCGTTTATATTTGTAAGGTATATATTTAAAAGGCTCTCTTTATTCAACATAATAGCAAAAGTAATAATTGATGAGGCAATCAGCGGCTTATTGAAGCGAAATACATATTTTTGAAACAGCTTCTACTTTCACGTTTCTTTCTATTAATCTGGCAGGATATTGGGCAAAAAATATGGAAACTCAAATACATGCGATTTTATAAACCACTATTATGACATATTTTCACTTTTCTACGTATTGTATACTAGTATTTTCATAACAAAATAATACTTGAATATTTGGACTATTATCTAGGTCAAAATTAATCGAGGCAAAGAATAAAAGCTAACATTTGAAACGAACTAAAAAGAGAAGAAACTCGCTCAAAAAGGATCTTCCATTATAACGTTACAATGTTCCTAAGGAAATAAGGGCCAAAGAAAAATATGTCAACATGTCAGGCAAATGCAAAGTAAAGCTCTCGAGTACCTTTAGATGTATACCGTTGTTTTGCGAGATAGCAACCTAAACGGCTCAATGAAATGTGCTTTTAAAATGCATAGAACTATTTATACACGGATATGTGTGCATCTGCTTTTTATCTGAAGGAGTAAGGTTGTTCGAGTAAAATAAAAATTGGGTTATATTACACAGATCAGAAAAAAAAAAGATCGTTTAAGAGAGACTATTTCCTTTGAATATTAAACATATAAGACCACAAAATGATCAAGTTTGAATTTAGGAAATTTAATTACACTAATACGGCCATAGTACTAAATATGCTGCTTACATTGTTTATTAAATTTTACATATTCCTGGAAATATAGTTCTTTAGAGTTGCTGGGACTAAAAAGGTAAATTTGATATTTTCTAAATGACAATGCGCTAACCTGAGCGCATCAAAGCTGTTTCCATCAATATATTTGAATATTAACAATACAACAGTGTAAAAATTAACCAAGTGGATTAAGATCCGAAGAAGCGGATAGTCACTGCATCCAATCCCGCGCATGCGAAATTCCGCAGCAATTGTTTTACCGGAAAATTAACATAAGAGGGAGCTGCATCCTATGGAAAACCGAATATTGTCTTCAGCACCTACTTCTATTGCAGCTGCAATTGCACAATCAACGTTCCAATAGTATTTTAAGCCAGTTAAGCGTTTAGTCAATAGAAACTGATCCAACTATTTTGTTTTCTATAATCCCAGGCGATATACAATATTATTATTTGAAGAAGCTTCTTCAAACCAGTAGTGATTTTGATCTGTATCATAACGAGAATTACGACTTGTTTCTTTATCAATGTTATATCAGATAAACATAGTTCGGTTGCGTTGTAATTACACTGATATGCATGAATAGTGACCCTTCTAAAATCTTGATCCAGTTGGAGGTTTTATGACTTTTAAATCAATTGACCAATTGGGCTATTTCTTTTTATTTAGTGCGGTAGTGTAATATTTATAGTTTTTGCCTTATCTTTTCTGTTAATTGATATTTCCTTTAATCTTGCTTAGTTTGAGAGTTACAGGCTTTTGAGCAAAGTAGTGCTTTATAATACTACAGTAAACAACATGCAATATCATATTTATAATTTTACTTATCATCCTTTAGAATTGTCATGAAGTTTACTCGCCTTTGCGACTTGGAGTGAAGATGCAGGAGGAGGGCTTGCGGATGGAAGGGTAATCGCGATCGAGGCGCTATTGGTTGCAGTGTTGCCAAACTACTATGATAGTAGCAAATATTAGGATGCCTGTATATAAACAATGTATCTCTTACATCACAATTTCTCCAATATTCTAAAACCATATTTATGAGAGATATTCTTTCCTCTTTTATAATGTGAAATTTCATAATTTATTTATTTAATTATCTTATTCGTGCACTTTCCTAAAATAATACTTTCCTTATAGAGCAGGCAACAGCGCTTGAGCCGATGTAACAGAAAGAAGAAGCAAAACAAATGACGAACGTTTAGCTTGCAAAATTGCCGATAAGGGCAGAGGTATTTAGTGCTATTTTCTTGCATTTTTCTGAAATTGAAACTATTTATGTGCTTTTAAGTGCGTGAAATTTGTACCTAATATTTCGTTGTATATTTAGGTATGCAATTTATATTATTAGGCGTATTTTTAAATACATAAAATTGTATATTTCGGATTTAAAAACCTATTGCTTTTATGTCACTCGGCCGATTTATTTGCAGAACAGTTTATACATTTTTGTTCGTGCTCAATTGTATGTTTTTCAGTCGGCTTCGGCTGGTTTTGCGATAACATACTTAGTGTAATTATTTCTCAAAAGTGTTGTATTCCTGGCTGTAAACGAAACTATCAAAAAGGTTCATGTTTTCGGCTTTCTAAAGGACATAGGTTTAGTTATATTCTTTTAGGGAAATTTCAAACAGGCCCTCTCAAAGACAGATTTGGTAAATAGAGGCAAGTAACAGACGGTCATTCGCATATTTCTGTGCGTTAGTTATGAGACAGAGAAGAGACTTAGAGTTCAAACTATATTACCACTTCAATCTCGCAGTCTTAGCCCTATTAATGTTAATAAGTTCTATGAGCTACCTGATTATGACACATATGAAAATTGCTCTCAATAAGACTTGTCTCAAACTAATATTTTATTGCCTCAAATTTAAATAAATGATAATCACGTTCAGGATATCAAGGACGTTTTGCCATTCATTACATATTTAGGTGTTTACTGTTGCTATATTACGAGAAAAAAACTAAAATGTGACAACTGTAGAACAATTTTGATATCAATAATAAATTAAATCGTGGAGGACTTCTACTTCAATCAGCAACACCTCCACAAAAAGAAAAAGTGCTCACAATATTTTAACTCGTGACGTCATGCATGTGCACCTTTGCGATTTAGAGCGAAGAGATAGGAGGGGGCTTGCCGGTGGACAGGTAATCGCGATTGAGGCGAAATTGGTTGTAACGTTGCCAGACTGCGGCGATAATAGCGAATATTAGGATCCTTGTATATAAAGGATGTATCTCTTACATTACAATTTCTCCAATATTGTAAAAAATATATTTCCATAAGATGATCTTTCCTCTTTTCATAATGTGGTATTTCGTAATTTATTTATTTAATTATCTAAAACTACTAACTTGTTCGTGCACTTTCCTAAAACAATACTATCCTTATAGAGCCGACACTAGCGCCTGAGAATATGGAACAGAAAGAAAAAGCAAAACAAACGACAAACGATTAGTTTGCAAAAGTGCCGTTATTGGCTGCGGTAATCAGTGTGATTTGCTTGCATTTTTCTCAAATCGGAAGTATTTATGTGCTTTTAAGTACGTGAAACTTATACCTCTTATTTCGTTGTATATTTAGGTATACAATTTATATTGTGAGGCGTATTTAGTAAAACCAGATATTTCGGATTTAAAGATCTGTTGCTCTTATGCCACAGGCCAGGTGTAGGGGAGTTGGGAGTACCTGCATTTAATACCACACCTAGTATTCAACCAAAACTCAAACATAACTTTGGGATATGTCAAGAAGTCTGTCATATAGCTAGCGTTCTTTAAAATAAGTCAACTATTAATAGTTTTCATACATATTAGATTAAGTGTATCCCCTTATCAGGGTACAAGTAATATTGAGTAGAGTCACTCAGCAAAATCGTTTTGATGTTTTTGCATCAAACCCAAGAGCCGCCGGACACCTGCAGCACGGTATAAATCAGCGTGCAGTCTGTCGGAAGAGATTCAAAAAGTATTCGCTGCTGCAAAATTATGTCCTCAGTTATTATTTCAACGCGACCCTACAGTACACAATCTCAGGGCGCTTGCACACTCACGGTATACTGTCCCTCGTAGCAAAGCTACCGCTGGCCACGAACCAGATTGATCCGGATTCGCTCCGACGCCAAACACTGTCGGCAAAATTGGAAATTTGTCTCCAGTGAACCTACCGTATATTTATTTATACCGTGCCCTTATATGATTAAAATTGCATGGCCTACATCGATGACGTCACACGACAAGCACTAAGTCCTTGTTATTAAGTGGGTATTGCTATAATGCCTTAGAAAAATGCATGTTTTTGCATGATATTCGAGACACCATGGTATATTGCTATGATTCATCTTCGATTTACATGCTTTATAAGATTAATGTAAATTACGATTTACTAACGTCATACGCAAAGTGTCATAATTGACAGACCTCTTTTGTAAGGAAAAATACTTCCGAAACAAGTTGCAAGAATAATGGCAACACCGATTCTGGCTGCGAACAACCGATGAGTGTTAAGGACTTTAGAGAAGGTTTGATGAAAGGTGCGAAAGCTGGTTCAACAATATTGTAACAAGCAAATTTTGGAGAGACGACGTGCGACGTTCAAATAGGCGAGGATGTGACAACCCTGGAAAACGAATGGCGCAGCAGTAGAATCGAATCGGTGTTTTATAATACGGAGTATATAGATAGATTAGAAATAAGGCGTAGATATAGTTATTGTACGATAGCAGAGTCGACTCATGGCGTTATGTAATTATGATAACTGTACTGGCGAAGGTGTATTGGCGAAATAAAACGTGTTAATAAAAATTAGTCGTTTACAGATCAGAAGTGGGATAACCTACGTATTCTGTTATTTGTTGTGGAGAAAGGTAAAATACGCGATTTCGGCGAGTTAAATCGCAGTGGCAACTTCTTCTTTTTTTGTGAGTGGCGATATCACAAAAACTCATAACAAAAGGCGGGCGTTTGCTGTTATCCTTGACAGTATATTGACATTTGGCGATTTTTCAGATATTCACGATAATAATAAACAAGTGTGCGCTAATTAATTAGTGATTATTGTAAAAATTGTGACGTATTTTAACTGTGTTTATTGGCATTGGTGTTTAAAAGGCGTTTTTCAAGTGATTTCCTATGGAGGAAGGCAGAAGTGACGAGTTAGAGCTCGATTACGAGTTGGAATTAAGCGACAGTGACCACGGCGAAGGCGATTCGGCGATGGAAGACGAAACAGTCTCCATGGTACATAAGCTGTTGAAAGGCGGTTTGGCAACTAGTATCCAGCAGATTGTGGCGGTCGAAATGGCAAAGGCGGTGAAGCAAAAGGCGGCCGAAATGGTAAAGGCGACGAAACAAAGGGCGGCCGTTGGTACTGGCGGTACCAAGAGCAACAAGAAGGGTGAAAAATCAGGTGAGAGCGTTCCTCAGGCGGTAGTAGAGCATGCTTGTAGCTATAGGGCGGACTCCGCTTGCCGTTCGGGCTGTATGGGGTCAAGGGCAAGGGCAGGCGGCCACATTATTGACCCTTTCGATCTTGATAGCCGGGACTGTAACGTAGTCAGGTGGTTGAGCAAAATTGATCAGTTGGGCGATATTCATGAATGGTCGAACTATGAGAGAGCGTATTTTATGCAGGCGAAATTGCAAGGTGCAGCAAGGGGCTGGTTTAATCGGCTCGATGAATATGACCTCTCATGGGAAGACTGGAAGGTGGCTCTTAGGAAGGCGTTTCCTAGAGCGCAGGACTTTGCTCAGATGCTCAAGGAGATGATAGCGAGGGTTAAATTGGACGGCGAAACCATGACCCATTATTATCATGATAAAATGGCGTTGATCGAATGGTGTGGACTTTCAGGCACAAAGGCGCTTTCGGGTCTGATTGGCGGTCTACCTCTCGATCTACAGGCGAATGCGAGGGCATTTGGTTGCTCTTCCCCTGGCGACTTGTATACTGGCTTTCTTTCCTCTTTTGACAGATATCGGCGTCCATCAACCGATATTATGGAATTGGAGGGGCAAGGAAGTCCAGGATCATGCGCAGGCGAGGGCCACGAAGACTTTGCGGTTTTCTGAGGCGATTCTCAAATTGAGAGAGGCGTTTGGCAAATTTTGGGTATCCAAGGCGTACTATTTCCAACTGCTGGCGCGGGCTGGCGTTTACGAGCAAGGCGTTTGCTGACTTTTTGGCGAGGCGAGGTGTAAAACACCGAGGGCGAAAGGCTAGGTTGAAAGGTGCATGCAAGTGAGTCTGACTGGCGAGGTGCAAAGGGCGAATGGTCAGGTTGAAAGGTGCATGCAAGTGAGTTTAACTGGCGAGGTGCAAATGGCGAATGCTCTGTTGGCGAAAGGCGAGAGCTATGGCGATTTAAGGTCCAAACTTCTTATTGAGATAGCAAAAGGCGAGTGAGAACCTGACAAAGGCGTAATATAAAGGTGATATTCGATAAAAGGCGTAAGGTTGCAACCACAGGCGAAATGAAATATCCTTTCAAGTGAAATGAAATTTCGCCCATACCATAACAGAAGCGCCACCAAAACTCGTTTTCTCGCTAAAATAACAATTTAGTCGAAGCTCGCACCGAACTCTGCGTGTTACCAAAAATTCTTCAGATGTAGTGGGGCGTGTTCAGGTATTGCAGGAATATGCTGTTGCATTTGCTCCATTTATTGGTAGAATTTTTCCTCCGATGCAAGACAATCTATGAATTCTATCCCAATATCTAAGTGTGGTTGGTACAGAATGCTTGCCGTTGCTAGATATGAATCCAATTGACCCTATGTGTCATCAACTCCAGGAAAATATTGTTGAACCAGCTGCTCTTGGGGAAATATTGTCACATATACGCTCCTACCGCTTGTTGCCTATGGACCTGACTTCGTTGCAGTAGTTGCGCTGTGCTCTTTCAGAAGACGTAGCTCAGATATAGGTAGTTGGATGAGATGGATAGAAACACTCGGTGTAAAAAAGGCTTGGTTTATTAACTTCAGGTTGAGTATAGAAGGTTGTAAGTATTACCAAAATATTCGGGAATGCATATCTCGTAAGTCCCCTGGGATATTCCTCGCGAAAATATTAACCACGAACAGCAGCGAGAGAGAGGGAGAGCTAGCCTGAAGGGCTGTTATAATTAGATTGACGGGCGGATAGATTATTTGGTCTGGCTGAATATTTAGCTACGTAGTTTACTTTTTATATGTTGTTAATTTAAATAGCACTTTGCCTTATGGCGTTATTAATTTTCACTGATTCACTTTTAAGGCGTGCCTGATCAGAGGGGCTTTTCCCTTTTGGTAATTCGCACTGATAGGTCTTTTTTAACCGTGCCTGATCAGAAGGGCTTTTCCCTTTCGGTAATTCGCACTGATAGGTCTTTTTTAAAAGTGAGAGCTTTGATCTACCAGAGGGGCTTTTCCCTTTCGGTAATTCGCACTGGAGATCAAAGTCTGCCGGTATGGGCTGCTGCACAGCTTTTTATACCAAACTTTGACCTCTAATTCCAGTATTGTTTTGAATTGTCAACAAGGTTATCATAACAGTTTATACTTTAATTAACAACAATTTATAATTGCGATTCAAGGTTAAGTTCAAACTTTCCACTGTATGATTTTATGTTAGTTGACAATATGAAGCAGGCATGATAACAGCTTTAGATAGTACAATGCATCAAAAGCTAGTATACACCGCATAGGATCGTATAAATTAACTCTGCATAAACAGATATTTCTGTAAAAGAATATGAAATTCTTATATCGCAAAAATAAGATTTTTTAACCATTCCCACACCAGTTAAAGTGGCCTTAAGTTCGCACTAGAATTATTTTGATTTTGGGATGTGTTAAATCAATAACAACTAAACAAAGGATTGTAATCAAGACTTTTACTTTCCAACTTTCTGAGGTTACAAGAGCAAAATATAGCGAAATATTAATAACAATGGAATTTCTTCTCAGATCCTTTAACTTCTAAAAGTAGAATTAGAGGGCTTGAGGTGTGGGAGCTTTCAAGAAGTAAGAAATATATGTATTCTTCAGAAGGACCCTTGCAAGATTGTATTTAGCCTTATAATGTAAAGAAAATAATAGAAGACAAGACTTTTAAACATTACAGCGACCACAGTCCTAATGAACGCATATAATAAAGTCAAGTTAAAGTGTTCTCTATGAAATTAAAAATCATAAATGCCGTGGGAAAATTTAAAATTTAGAACTTTTGCAATGAATACATAGCCATTATTAAATCCTTAGTACAAGAGTAGAAAGCGTATTCTCGAAAATAATCTAATAAAAATTTTTAGTTAATCAACTTCTAGATTTTCGCGGAACTTTCAAGAGACTATGCAAAGTACATAACGAATTTAAAGCCTAACAAATTTTAAGTTTTTAAAACTGAAGAACATAACGCTCTGCTAACGAAATAAATTTGAAGAGGACATCGTTAGACTATAATTTTGTAGCACTTTGAACTTTGAATTTAATTATAATGAATAGTGACAGGAGAATTGCTGCAAACAATAAGGGTCTTGATTATGTCAGACATTTGCAAACGAGAAATGGCTGCCAATATTAATAACTTACTTGATAACCACTACTAAATTATTATTTTAGAATTTTCGTGAATATAACTATTTGAATAAAAATCTGTTTACATATTATCATACTCCTTTGTCGAGTCGTTGTCTCTCTAGATAATAACTTCGTGCATTTCCAAGCTTTAAAGCTTTTGCAGTCTGAAAGACAGATTTAAATATAAGACGATTATCGCGATAGGATTTTTTTAGTCAGCACAATGCAATTAAAGAATCGCTCTCAGCAACAATCAGAAGAGGCAATAATAAAAGTTAAAAGCTTAAAATAAAGCTTTTGTGCGTACGAAAATAAAAAAGCTTATAATTCTGAATTTCAGTATTCCGACAAATAATTTAATTGTAAGCAGCTGAAATAATTATTTAATAATTGTATTACTTTTTCAATGAGTCATATATCTACTTTCACGCGAAATTACGGCGATAACAGGCGGGTAACTACGTAATTATACTATTATTGGTTTGAATATGGAATATAATACTAATATGTAAAAAGAACCAGGATATTGATCCATTTCTCAATGAAAGCTGCACTATCTGTGTCTGTGAGGTCTAAACATAAATCTAAACTAACCGAGACTTTTTGCATCTATTGTAGTTTTACTACCGCACTTAAATGTGGATTAAAGTTTTACAGGAAAATGTTACTCTATTTTAACTCGGGGCAGTAAAATAGCAAAATTTTTATAATCATATAAATGCCTATTAAATATCGCTACAGCAAAGTTAATGACCATTTTCATAACAACACCATAAAACTATACTTTAAAATTGAAATAATCTTAGGTGAATATGAAGAGATAATTAATAGCGACCAGAATTAGGTAAACCCCTAATCGAGCATTTCAAAACCCTGACACATCTCACTTTTTAAATTATAAATTTAATTGTGACTCAGTCACTCAGTGGTGTGGTATAAATGGACTGGAGCTCAATGTGCTTTTTTACGGCTTACGCTCGCTCAAGGGATCCATTACGTTTTAATTATGTGTTCAATATTACATCCCTCAATATGATTCCCAAGAAGATGCTCCCAGGATTTTATAAACATTGAATTCAAAACTCTGCTCTAGTGAGGCCCCATCTTGAGTACGCATCGAGTGTGTGGACAGTTATCTCTCTTGTTCATATGAGTAAAGTAGAGCAGGTTCAACACCGGTTCCTTAGACATGTTGCATTTAAGTTCAATTTTTCTTTTATGCTGACATTAGAAAAATTTAATAAAATCATAATTATTGAAAGAAAATAAGAGATAAATAAAATAAAATAAAGTTAACTAAAATGAAAATAAAGCGAAATAATGTAAAAAATTAAATAAAGTGAATTGTAATAAAATAAAGGTAAATTAATGAAAATTGAAATAGAGTAAATTAAAGTGAAAGCCAAATAAAATGAAAATAAAGTGAAACAAAATAAAAACTAGGTGAAATAAAATAAATATAAGGTCAAGTAGAGTAAATAAAGTTAAATAATGTATAATAAAATAATGCAGAAATCATGAAAGAAACCAAATATTTGGCTGAAACCTGTTATTCTACCAAGAACATCAAAATTGCTTGCCCGAGGTTTGTTCTCAAGCGCTAGGATAACTAGTAAAGAATTAACAGTGCGAAATATTTAACCTAAAGAGCACCATACACCTGAAATAACTTTTAAGGTTTAAAACAGACGCATTTAGTTTTATTTTTTTATCATTTATTACATAAACAATGGCAGATAATGATGGTGTAAAGGAGCTATTAAAATCTTTACTGGTATCAAATAACGAGGTTATGGAAGAAATTAGGCAAAATCGAACTGCACTATCCACTGAGATACGGGAGTTAAAAGAAAGTCTACGTACTGAAATTCAGGAGTTAAGGGGACAAAACGAGGGTCTTCAACAGGAAGTGAATAAGTTGAAAGAAAAATTAAAAAGGGTCGAAAGTGACGCAAAAAGGTATAATCTTATGGTCTACGGATTGAGGGAAAGAGAAAGGGATTATTTAATACCTGATATCGAAAATTGTCTGAACTTATTTTCTCAAAAATTAGACTTAAATTGTGAACTCGGCGACTTTCGCGACTTTTACCGAGTTGGTAAACCTACAAGCGAAAATAGACGTCCAGTTTCCATTGAAACAAATAGCAATTTTCCTTCGTAACGATATTCTTAAACACTCTAAAAAGTTGACAGGTACAGGTATAATAATTACTCCTGAATATACCAAAGAGGAGTACGAGGAGAGGAAGATCTTGCAGCAGCATTTAAAAGAAGCACGCCAAGATAACCAGAACGCGCAAATCAAAAACAAAAAACTAATAATTGGAGGGATGGAATGTAACATCGAGGACCTCAAGAAGAAGGAACCAACTAGTAGCTGTCATTATTCAAATAAGGCTGTAGAATCTGGTGCTAAAAATAAACGAACACAATCCGAAATTGAGACCCAGGAAGAAGCAGGAAACCCAACAAAGAGAACTACTCGGAACCAAGCAAGAAACAAAGAACCATAGGTCCTGATTATTGTATGTATTAGAAACGTTTATACTATTAATTTAGCTTTATGTTTAATACCTTGACAAACGTTTTTATATTTTAAAAATTTAAGTAATTTTTGAAGCGTGTCTTACACGTGCCGGCCTTATATATAATTTTTAAATAGATTAAACAGAAAAAAAATAACTTATTTAAGTCTAAAATGGATAGATACGTAAGAAATTTTCCACAGGAAAAAATTAAACATTTGACAATTATTGATTGCAATGATTTTCAAAAAACTATAGCAAATAATAATAAACATTTTTTGGTTTTTCACAGCAATATCAGAAGTCTTTCCCTACACCTAAGAGAGTTACGAGTATATTTGCATGAATTGAGCAGGGATTTTTCGGTAATTGTCTTGACTGAAACCTTTTGCATTCCCGATTTGCCCCTGTTTGAGGTTCCAGACTATAAGTTAATCTATAGTGAAGGAGATATAAACAGTCATGATGGCACCGTTGTTTACGTCAAAAAAAACCTTACAACACGATTTTAAAATCATTAACATCGAAAATATTAAAGCAATAAATTTAAAAATTAAAGCGAATCATTTTAGCAAAGTATATGTAAACTAGTAAGTTCACTCAGCGGTAAATCCTTTGATGTAATTCTGCCACATTCTTTTATATCAAGTGACAACTGGAGATGACCGATGCGCTGCGTAAGTGTCCGATTGATTCGCGTGGCTTTCTCTAGTCAGAGATGTATTCAGGAGATTGTATGGACTCGTACCGAAAGACCTACTGAATGCCGGCCGGTGAAAAATCAAGTGAAACTGAGCAAAGTTGTAAAAATATTTTCATAGAAGGAAATTGACAAAAAATTTGCTATACGGGGTGTCATTTTTAGGTGATACCACTGTTGCTATCTCAGAATCTAACAAGAATTTAACAACACTGCAAATCGATCTTGAAAAGGCATCAATAATGGCAACTTTCTAATTTAATCAACTTTGTAGCTTTGACCGTTTCAAAGATAGCAATAATAGTGGATTACCTAATATATATTTAAAAATATATATAATAATATAATAGTTCGGAATCTCATTTTTACTACACTTCTTTGGTTTCATGAAAGTGATCGTTGTGACATGGTTTATGTTTTCGTCTCGCGTTACGGCTTTTTTGTATCGTTGATTGGACGACTAACCAAAACTAACCAAATCTATCAAAATTGGTTGTACCGTATCGGCACCGGCACCGGTTCAAATGACTACAATAAGCTGAGACTAAGTGAAACTAACCAAAACTTGATTTGACGATTAACCAAAGAAAACAAAATCTATTAAAATTGATTATAACGTATCGTAACGGGTTCAAATGACTAAAATAAGTTGATACTAACTGAAACTAACCGAAAGTTGATTGGAGGACTAACCCAAACCTATTCAAATTAATTGTAACGTATCGGAACAGATTCAAATAATTAAAATAAGTTGAGACTAAATGAAACTAACCCAAAGTTGTTGACGACTAACCCAAACTAACAAAATCCATTAAAATTGATTTGAATGTATTCTGAAAAGCTTGAAATGACTAAAATAAGTTGAGAATAAGTGTAGCTAACCGAGAGTTGATTGAACTACTAACCCAAACTAACCAAATCTATGAAAATTGATTATAACGTATCGGATGACTAAGAGAATTTAAGACTAAGTGAAACTAACCCAAAATTTATTGGAAAACTAACTTAAACTAACGTATCGTAACGGGTTCAAATTACTAAAATAAGTTGATACTAACTGAAACTAACCGAAAGTTGATTGGAAGACTAACCCAAACTAACCAAACCTATTCAAATTGATTATAACGTATCGGAACAGATTCAAATAATTAAAATAAAATGAGACTAAATGAAACTAACCCAAAGTTGTTGACGAATAACCCAAACTAACCAAATCTACTAAAATTGATTTTAATGTATTCTGAAAAGCTTGAAATGACTGAAATAAATTGAGAATAAGTGTAGCTAACCGAGAGTTGATTGTACTACTAACCCAAACTAACCAAATCTATCAAAATTGATTATAACGTATCGGATGACTAAAAGAATTTAAGACTAAGTGAAACTAACCGAAAGTTTATTGGAAAACTAACTTAAACTAACCAAATCTATTAAAATTGATTATAATGTATCGGAACCGCTTTAAATGACTAAAATAAGTTAAGAATAAGTGAACTAACGGAAAGTTGGTTCGACCACTAGCCCAAACTAACCAAATCTACTAAAACTGATTATAACGTGTTGGAACCGGTTCAAATGACTAAGGTATAAGTTAAAACTAAGTGAAACTAACGGAAATTTGATTCGACAATTAACCAAAACTAACAAAATCTAATAAAATTGATTATAACGTATCGTAACGGGTTCAAATTACTAAAATAAGTTGATACTAACTGAAACTAACCCAAAATAGATTGGAGGACTAATCCAAGCTAACCAAATCTATTAAAATTATTAATAACGTATCGGAACGGCATTAAATAACCAAAAATAAGTTGGGAATAAGTGAAACTAAACGAAAGTTGAATCGACAACTAACCCAAACTAACCAACTCTATTAAAGTTGATTATAACGCATCGGAATCGGTTCAACTGATTGAAATAGTTAAGACTAAGTGACACAAACCGAAAGTTAAATCGAGGACTAACCTAAACTAACCAAATCTATTAAAATTAATTATAATGTATCGGAAACGCGTTAAATGACTCAAATAATTTGAGAATAAGTGAAACTAACCGAAAGTTGGATCGACGACTAACCCAAACTAACCAAATCTATTAATATTGATTATGACATATTAGAACCGCTTTAAATGATTGAAATAAGTTGAGAAAAAGTGAAACTATCTGAAAGTTGAATCGACGACTAGACCAAAGTAACCAAATCTACTAAAATTGATTATAAAGTATCTGAACCGGTTCTAATGACTAAAATAGGTTGAAACTAAGTGAAACTAACCAAAAGTTGATTGAACGACTAACCGGATTAGGTTGGTTAGTTCGGGTTAATCGTCGATTCAACTTTCGGTTAGTTTCATTTAGTCTCAACATATTTCAAATATTTGAATCGGTTCTAAGACGTTATAATCAATTTTAATAGATGTTATTAGTTGGGTTAGTCACCAAATCAACTTTGGGTTAGTTCTCTTAGCCTTAACTTATTTTAGATATTTGAACCGGTTCCGATACGTTATAATGATTTTATTACATTTGGTTAGTTTGGGATAGTCGTCGATTGAACTTTCGGCTAGTTTCACATAGTCTCAACTTATTTTAATCATTTGAACCGG